>JACDJE010000186.1:0-107568 GCA_016647715.1 Pavo muticus | reverse complement strand
CCCCGGCGCGGAGCCGGAGCTGCCGACCCCCGGCCCGGCCGAGGGCGGCGGGGAGGCGGCGGAGGGCGGTGCGGCGGCCCCGCGGTCCCGCTGCCTGAGGGCCGTGTATGTGCTGAACGACCCGCCCAAGGCGGGGGCCGGGGCGCGTAGCCCCGAAGCGGGGGCGAGGCAGTGCCTGCTGCGGGCATGCGAGGCGGAAGGTGCGCAGCTCGGCACGGTCAACTTCGGAGAGTTGGACTTTGGGGAGACGGCGGTGCTGGACGCCTTCTACGACGCGGGTGAGCCGGCGGGGCGGGGGTTTGCGGGGCGGGTGCTACGGCTCACCTTACAGCGTCCACCAAGCCTTGGGATAGCGGCACTCTTGCTGGTGTAACTTGCTGAGAAGCCTTGTCCGGCTCTAGGTCTGGCTGGGAGCTCAGAGTTGGAGGCAGCCCCTCAGCTGGTCCTCCAGGTGCCTCCAGCTCCCACTTGTTGCTCTGAATAGTAGTACAGCCAGCAGGACAGAGTGATCAGCCCTCTGTACTCAACTCTGGTGAGTTCTGTGTTTAGTTTTGCACCCCTCATTAAAAGAAAGACATTGAGGCCCTGGAGTGTGTCCAGAGAAGGGCAATGAAGCTGTGAGGGGGCTGGAGAACAAGTCTTATGTGGAGCAGCCGAGGGAACTGGGATTGTTCTGTCTGGAGAAGAGGAGGCTCAGGGGAGACCTTATTGCTCTCTACAACTGCCTGAAAGGAGATTGTGGTGAGGTGGGAGTCGGTCCCTTCTCCCAGGTAACAGCGATAGGATGAGAGGGAATGGCCTCTAGTTGTGCCAGGGGAGGTTCAGGTTGGGTATTAGGAAACATCTCTTCTCAGAAGGAGTGATGAGGCAGTGGCACAGGCTGCCCAGGGAGGTGATGGAGTCACCATCCCTGGAGGTTTTCAAGAACCGTGTGGATGTGGCACTGAGAGACATGGCTAGTGGGCATGGTGTGATGGGTTTGTGGTTGGACAAGGTGATCTTAGTGTTTTGTTCCAACCTTAATGATTCTGTGATTCTTAGTGTAGAAGCACACCCTGAAGAAGTCGACTGTTGGTGTTGCTTGCTGTCCAGGCTCCAGCTGATTACAGGTCTCTGTTGGTTCTAAAGGATCCTGCTCTCTCTTCTCCAGCCAAACCACTTGAATGGTTGGGCAGCATGAGAAAGAGTCATATCCTTCTGAGCAAGCAGAGAGAGGAAGCCCCTAAGTCAATAGGTATTATTTGAAGTAATTAAAATTAGCGCATGCACAACTTCCAGACTGAATTTTCTCATATCCTTACGGGCAGACTTCAGGAAACCGATGCAATGACTTTGAAGAGGAAGGTACCTTCAAGTCCACGTTTATGCTCATCTTGCTCAAGAATATGCTTTGTTTTGCTCTTGGGACGTGTTAAGGAGACTTTTTAAGACTTTGTTCTCATTTTAAATGCTCGTATGATGAGTCCATTTCATCCTTCAATAAGTCATCCACATATTGAGAAACAGCACATCTTTTTGGTTGTTTACTAACTTCTCAGATGGAATTCTGTTATGACTCTCTTAGCAGGGTTGGAAAGCGTTCTCTATGCATAACAGATGCACTCTCTGTGTCTTTCAGGACACAACCACAAGCAGCAGCTTCTGTGCATCTCCCCTGTATTTCTTTGTGTTATCCTCCTGAAGAGAAGTGTGATACCGTACTGCTGGCCTCATCAATGCCAAATTTTTTCTAACAGACCTATTAATGTATAGGCACATACTTGCTCTGCACTGACTGAGAGCTTATTTTGAGACAGTTATTTATTTTCTTAAGTTCCTGTGTTATTAAATAGGTGTCTCTTGTCTGGGATCGTGCCTAACTTTGCCAGCTTCTTCGGTATTCAGGGCATCTTGGAGAACTGAGATTGCTTTATGCGTGATTAATATAACTTTGTAATACTGAACTGCCTTACAACTGGATACTACTGTGACATTGTTATCTCTGCAATTAGTTGGCAAATGTTTGATATCACTTTTAACATCTATTACAAACTAATTAAATAGTCCTAAACTAAGAACTGTTCCAAAGGAGACTGCTCAAAACAGGCCCTGCATTCATACCTTTTCAGTAGCAATGTTTTAAGATCAGCCAGGGGTACAACTCTGTAATCGATGCCCTAATTTAGCAAACTTTTAGGTCAAAGCATCCTGTCATATTGTTACCTGTATTAAGAGAAACCCCTAGCATGAGTCACCGTTCTCAGCCAGCCCTGCAAGCTGTCCAAAAGCATAGGGGTTTATTTGCCCCTTTTGTATGTACTTTTTGGAAAACCATGCAGAATGTTACTGCTATGTTAGCATTTACTCACTGTTAAGAATCCCAGATTAACCAGATTTTGTATATATGATTTATTGCTGTCATATTCTTTTTGTAGAGTGTGTGTTGCATTGGGGCTGTTGGCATCTATTCAGTTCTTAACAAAGACCACCATTAATGTTGCACGGTTAACTTTGTGTTGAGAAATTGTGTGTTTATGAAAAAAAAAGTCCAGAGAAACGTTATGCCATTGTGATACTGATGGGATGTAGTGCAGTGCATATTTACTTTCTGTACATCATGGGCAGAACTTGAAGAAGCAGTTGCTATTGATCTGTTATGATAGTAGGGCTTTTCTAATAGTTGCTTGCTTGCCTTTTGGTTTGCTGGCTGGAATCCTGACCAGCACGTATCTACTGACAGTTAATGACTGAGCAGTGACATCTTCACGTTCTGAATGGTATCAGTGGGATCTTTGATTGAGGCTCTATCCGCTACCCCGCTTTTCCCACTCTGCTTGAAGTTGTGGCCATTTACTCTAGTCAGAAGACACCCTCCTGAAGCAAGTTGATGTGTTTTATTTAGTATGAATCTACGATATTGTGATTATTGGAGTTGGTGCCTTTTTGAGGACAAAACCAGAAATCTTTAAGGATGGAGTGCAGAGAGAAAGAACAGCGGGAAGCTCTTTTTCCTGTCTGCAGGCAGGATTTCTGATAGATGATTTCTCAGTAGACCACTAAGAAGGGTGCTCAAAAACACTTCTATGCTGTAATGAGAGAGTATGATGTCCTTCTTTTCTCCTTGAGCGCACTCATTACTGACTTCCCACCATTTGAAATCTTATCATGAATAGTAGTGTGATTTATGCCTTAGGTGTGTTACTGCAGACCAGTAGGTAATGCAGAATGACTCTCATCTTCAGAAATCACCGAACTTTCTATGGTGCTCTGATAAAAGGGAGCTTGTAAGTTCTACAGCTCCTGTGAGAGCAAACTTAGAATAAATGGTGAAATTAGGGCTTGTTAACAAGATGAGCTCTCTTTACTCGGATTGTTCTAGGAAAAAGCAATCAACTAAGTAATTTGTGTGATACAGAAGTGAGTGGTGGTGTCTGTGCAACAAAGAAGCACTCGGGGAGAAGCTTGGAGGCTTGGAATATTTCTTGGATCATTTGGCCACAATGTTTTGAGAGGATGGCAATCACTGAAGTCAGCAGCGTGAAAGTCGACTGAAAGGAAGACAGACCAGGCAGACTGAACTACTAAGGAACAAAGCTAGAATTTGCCTGAGAAAAAGGTTACTTCTGTAACAATCCAGGAAACAGTATGTCAGATCGTTTATCAGTGTAATGGAATATTTTGAAGTCCATTTCTGTTGTTTTGCTACATATGAACTTTTCTTACCAGCATCCTGTGTGGTAAGGCAGCCCCACATGCATTATTGGATATCCTGATGCCTGTCCAGCAGCCCTCTCTTCACTCAGAGCCAGCGTTAGACTGGAGAGGGCTTCCAGACAGAGCTTGAAAGGTGGGTCCTCCTTACTCTCTAACACAGCTGAATCACTCTTAACATAACCCTGATTTCTTGTCCCTGAAACTATTTTTCTTCAAGCCATGAAAGGGAGAGGCAGCCTGTGTGTTCTGGGTCCTGATTTTCAGACTGGCAATGACTGATGCCACATTGTAGCCCATAGCCAGCTACGCCCTGAAGCCCACTTCCCTCTGAAGGTTGGCATCCTCACTGCAGAATTGGCAGGAGTGCTTCAACGCCTTCAGCTGGAGGCGAGGATGTCAGGATAAAGTAAACATTTATCCTCAAGCTAATACCACAGCGTGGTAACTGGTGTCGCTGAGCTGGAGGCACATGTTTGCCTCGCTGACTCTGCTGCAGGAATTGTGATCTCTGACAGGAAGGTGAGGATGACAGCTGAGGGCAATAACCTTAAATAAACGTCAACAAACCTTGCCGCCACGGTTTATCTTTGCTCTTGGGTGTGACAGCGAGTGGTGGGAAGGGGTTAAAGGTTGGCTGTCTGACGCTTGCTTCAGCAGGCAGAGGTGGCAGTTTTACTGAGGAATACTTAGTATTTCGCTTTTCATTTCTTCTGCAACTGGCCCAGTGACTGAGGGTGTATTTTCTTTTTAAATCTGAGGAGATGTGTGCACACTGTGATATGGACATGTGAAGAGAAGCAGTAAAACCAGAGCAGGAATGTGGTAGCTAAGAGGCTGGGGCTGACTAGGTTGGGTGTTGTGCTGCTTCAATACGACAGCAGAGCTGTCAGGGACCTGGTCTTTTATCTCTGTGTGATACTGCGCATGCAGAGCAACTCTGGGAGGCTCCAGCCAAGCGCTTCATTGTGCCGTCAAAGTAAAATATTCTGCTAACAAGACTGTAATGTAGTAGCATCACAGCCCTTTTATATCCAAGGATGTGAGGTAAATTTTAAATGACAGTAGCAAGCTTGATGCAGTCCATCAAGTGTTTATGTTACTGTGATCTGATACATCCTAGGTGCTGTGATGCACCCATTGCATTCAAAATGTGTATTTTGCTTTAATGATATTGGGTTCAATTTTCAGTATGAAGTCATCTTACAGGAATGCTTACTTGCATTCAGAGATTTGCATGCTTCACTCAACATTATTTTCACTGTCAACATGAAACATAGCTGTATATCAGCATTATTGCTCTTTCAACGTGTAGCTTGAAAGGCTCCACTTTGGTTCAGCTTGCCTATAGGATTATGAGATAGCTCTCTTGATGTCAGCTAGACAATATTAGAAACATGTAAGCAAGTAACCATAAATAGGTTATATTGAGTTCATTTGTGTTCCTGTGGTGTAAATATCTACAGGGTGGATGTCAGGTGGATGGGGGCCAGGCTCTGTTCAGCAATGCCCAGTGATGGAACAAGGGGCTGTGGGTACAAACTGGAACATAGCAAGTTCCATATGAGCACTAGGCGTGTGAGGGCAACAGAGCCTCGGAGCAGGCTGCCCAGGGAAGCGATGAGTCTCCTTCTCTGGAGATATTCAAAACCTGTCTGGATGCTTTCCTGTGTAACCTGCTGTAGGGAACCTGCTTCAGAAGGGGGTTGGACTCGATGATCTCCAGCAGTCCATTCCAACCTCACCTATTCTGTGTGTTCTGTCATGTCCTGCTTTTATTACCTGCTTTTATTTTATTTATAGCTATACCTCACTTCTGTTTTATCACGGAATTACACGTGGTTATTAAGCAGATCAGAGGTGTTCATGTATCCCTAGTTAAAAAGTAACTGATGTTCCTGTTTTGCAGATGTAGAAGTTTGAGGTAAGGCTCTTCTAATAAGGAATTGGTGCAGAACTGGGGCAAGAACTCCAGATTTTGGGGCTCCTTTTGCACTGTGCTCCAGTGATGGCCCCAAGTTATAACTCACTGGCTGTCTGCACTGGCTGCAAATCCACATCCAGCTAACCTGTGGGGTATGCTGCTGCTCTGGTACAGGGAAAGGAGCAGCCCCAGCAGTGCCTGCTTGGGCTGCTGCCTCCTTTCATGCTCCACTGATATTATGTGGCTGGAATTAGGCAGTCAGCGGTATAGGGTCACTTTTAGGAGGACTTCAAGATGGTTTACAGCTTGCCAGTGAGACTTGTGAACATAGTAGGCTCTTTCCCTCATGCTTCAGTGTGGATGTGAGTTGCTTTAGCCTCTTGCTACCTTTGAACTGCAGTGCGTGTGCTTGAGACTGAGCCAAGAGGGAGCACAGCTGTTGTTTTATCCTGCTCCCGGGCATAGGCTTGCTGTAAACAGCATAGCTCCAGTCTCTGCTGAGGTCAGTGTGGTTCACTTGGCAGCTGCTGGTGGGCCAAACATGTACAGTTCCACCCAGCCTGTTGTCTTTCTCTCAGGGGTGCTGCAACTACCTTCACTTTTTCCTTGGAGGTTGGGGTGGCTATGGAGGTGTGCCAGGAGAAAAAGCAGCATTGCTGTAGTCTGTGGGGAGACAGCATGAATTCTGACTCTTAAAATTATTGGATCACTGTGCCATAATAAACTACGCTTGCTTTTCTACCCTTCAGAATAGTTAGCCTCACAGAAGTAAATCATTCTGCTGTAGTGTTAATGCTGAAACTTTTCACTGGTACAAAACCCAGTGCTCTCCCTTCTCCATGGCTCAAGCCACAAGCTTGCAGATTCTTACAGTCACTTGCTGTTGACTTTTTCTGCCAGTTTGAAGTTGTAAACTAATTTTCAGAGTGAGTAATACAAGTATTAGTGGGTTTTTTTGTTTGTTTGTTTGGTTGGTTTTGGCTTTTTTTCTGCCAAGTTTTGATCTGTGATCTCTACTCTGCTACACTGTGATAACTGTGAAAAAGCAACCCTAGGAGGAGCTGGCATGAACTGGGGGTAAAGCAGCTGCCTTTGCACTGCAGCTAAACACCCATCCAGTCTACAGAAAGGGGTAATACCCAGTTCAGAAATCTTTAAAAGATCTTTAAAAGAGGAAATTTACTTTGTAGAAAAACTTGCATGTGATAATGATGACCTTCATAGTGTCTGCAGCCTTTTTTTTGTTAAATAGTTTTTATTTTTATTTTCTCATCATCCCCACATCTGTAGAAACTGAGGTCCTTCCACAACATACAAAGAAAAGCATGCTTCTGTAAGAAGTGCCAGAGACTTCATGAAGTCTACTTGATTGATTTGAAGTAACAAATTTGATAGCAGATTCAGATGTGTGATAAATAGAACAGTCCAACAAATCATCCTCAAAATGCAGTTAACAATAGTTGAACAATTGAATTTACAATGAAAAAACCAATATGCCTTGGGATTTATTAAATACTTGGTGCTTTTTTTCTTCTTCTTCTTTTAAGCAGAGATATTGTCAGCATACACGCTGGGCTTCATCTTCTGACAATTTATGTGTATGTATATTTTGAGATGAGCCATCCTCCAGTCTAATAAAAGATGGAGACTACATTTAGAGGCTTGTTATAAAATCACAGTTTCATATGACTGTGTTTGAACTGCAGCATGGAAGTACTAATATTCCTCTGATTCTATAGGGATCCTGTGATAACTAGCTTGGAGTTACATTATTTATTTACTTTTAGTTATGCTCTATGTTAAAATAGGGAAATTTTATATGGATGCACTATGTTAATTAACAGGCTGTGTTCATGCTTAATGTTCCCCATTTGCAAGCTGGAAGTAATAACTCATACTGTATTTATAGGATAGTTAAAGTAGATAACTTTGGTAATTAGCTTTGGAAATGAGGCCTTCTACTTAAATCCTAGATTTTATTGATGACTACTCAGTACCTGGAAATAGAGCTTTCTCATTTTTTAATGGACGTTGCACATTTTTGAAATTACAATATTCGGTGGTGGATAAGGATTTTTACAGTAATGCATGCAGCATTTAGGCAGGCACATAACGCTTGTGCTGTTTACAGGCAAGGTAAAAATAGCAGATTGGATCCACATCTGCCCAACATCCAGAATACTGAATCAAGAACTCTGTCTGTATGTGAGTGGAAGCTTTTTGGCTCACAGAGAATGCTGTGGTTTTATGTAAGCTTCATTTGCATTTCCAGTTTAACAATGCTGCCTGTTTTCAATTAACAATTTATCCATGCATATTGTACTTCCATGTGGGCCCTAAATGGAAGTCTGAGGCTCTACAAAGAGGAAATCTGTGATATAGTTATGAGACTGATGCCACAGTTTGGTATGGACAGGTACAGATGTCTAGTGATGGAGATGTTTCTTGATCTTTGTTTTTAAATAAATGATTTGGAAGAAAATAAGGGATTTAGAGCAGGTAAGTCTCATTTATCTTTGTATGTTAAATATATCATTCTTAAAAAAAAAAAAAAAAGCTCTTGAACAGCTTTATACAGACTATAAACTTTGGTGTACCAAAATATTTCTATTTCTTTCCATGGTAGAGCCTTGTATTTTGATTAGTCTTATCTCAAACGTTTCTTTGGGCAGAAGATAAAATGTAGCATAATTTTGCTTTTTCAAATGTTTTTTATATATGTCATTGGCCAGCATGCGATGTGCTCGGGATGTGCGGATTGGGCAGGTTTGTGCTGCTTCCCAGCCAAGGTATTCAATCTTCAATGATGAGTGACTGAAGTAATTTAGGTTGGATAAGCATTCAAAGGTTTGGAGCTTATCTGAACCTCCTTGGCCTAGAAGTT
Source organism: Pavo muticus (assembly GCA_016647715.1). Lineage (NCBI taxonomy): Eukaryota > Metazoa > Chordata > Aves > Galliformes > Phasianidae > Pavo > Pavo muticus. The sequence goes on along the minus strand of JACDJE010000186.1, from coordinate 99,070 downwards.
GATTAGCCTGCTGTTGAGAAGGAAGGGACAGCCTTTCTTGTTGAATTTCATACTTTCTTAATTGCACTTAGGCCAGGCTGTCCCATAAAGAATGTTTTTACTTTTTATTTTTTTAAAGTTGTACTTCAATCCTTTTCACTGCCTCTCATGACCCCGTTGCCTCTCATGACTCAGTGAAGGAAGTGCCAAGGTGTATGAGAAGTTACATGAAGTTCAACTTTCTTATTTTCCCCCCAAGCTACAGGCAAGGTTCAAATTAGATTCAGGGCTGGGTGCCTTTCTCTGTATGCTCTCTCAACTGGCAAGCTCAGCTCTAGTAAACATTGCAGTGGAAACAGTCTCGTGACGCTTGGCACACAGCTAGTGCTAGTGGGAAATGCCTGTTTTTAATCTACTCCACTGTTTCTCTCTGCTAAACAAGGCAGCAAAATGGCCGATTGTGCAGAAGTAGCGGGCTCCTTGACTTGCTAGGGAAGTTTGGGAAATAATGTTATCCTCGCCCCAGGCACTGTGCAGGTTAGGACACCACAATGTAAGAAGGATATAAAACTACTAGAGAGCATCCAAAGGAGGGCTACAAAGATGGTGAAGGGTCCAGAATGTGACACATGAGCGGCTGAGGCCCCTGTGTTTGCTCAGCGCAGAGCAGAGGAGCTGAGGGAAGGCCTGATGGCGGCTGCAGCTCCTCACAGGGAGCGGAGGGGCAGCGCTGAGCTCTGCTCTCTGTGACAGCGACAGGGCCCGAGGGAACGGCATGGAGCTGTGTCAGGGGAGGGGCAGCTGGGGGTTAGGGACAGGGTCTGCACCAGAGGGCGGAGAGCATGGAACAGGCTGCCCAGGACAGTGGGCACGGCCCCGAGTGCCGGAGTTCAAGGAGCGTCTGGACAGCGCTGTCAGACATAGGGTTTGATTTGGGATGGTGCTGTGTAGAGCCAGGACTCCATGACCCTTGTGAGTCCCTTCCAACTCAGAATATTCTGTGGGTCTATGAAAAGGATGCACAATATGAGACATCTGCTCGTTATGGCTGTCTAGCACCTATACCAAAGCTTTTAGTACGCTAAGAGTATATAAGCTGGGAAAAACTGAGCAGGTTTCTTTCTCAGGTAATCTGTGGTGGGTAAATATTTTGTAGTGTTCTGGATATGCTGATTTGAAACCCTTCATCAGTCACTGCTAATGGCCTTGGGAAAAGTGAGAAATAAGTGACTTCTGGAAATTTCATTTGCTTAATGCCTGTGAATAGCAAGAAGGGAAACAGATACATGTTCTTTAAATACACTTCGACAATTTTTGAATGCTGCTTTGTTAGTGTACATTTGGATATCAAGGTTGAACGAGCATGTGGGAAGTGTAAATAGCTGTCTGTTTCAAGTTAGGATTCAGGCATATTGATTGCTTTGTAGATGATTTGCTGCTTTGCAGATGGACGACTACAGTTATGAAATCCAAGACTTTGAGCTGTAACTTGTGCCTAGGCTAAGCTGGATGGTAGATGGGAATGGTTTAGGCAAAATATAGGGAATTTTCTTCTCAGAAGGCACTGGGTTTGCTACAAGCTACTTTCGAAATGAGGGCTCTGTTTTTCAAAGTCAGTTTTTTCTGTTTCAATGGGGCGTTTTGAGATTTTTTTTCCCCTCCATATCAGAATACTAATAACTGTATGGTTGCCAGGTCCATCTCTGAGACCTGACTTTGTCTGTTTAGGCAGAATTTATCAATTTGTATTTAAGTTTCAGATCAGAAGTAACCAAACTCTAAGGGGAGGATGGAATGGAAAGGGAGGAAAGTAAAGACCATAGGTCTTGTGAAAGAGGTAAGAGTTACAGGCAGGCATAAGCATTCATCTGCCTGGGACGTGAAACTGCTCAAAAGATAAGATCCAAGAGATGAGGTCTCTCCTTCAATTTCCAACCCAGAAACCTGAAGGAAATTGTGTAAATAGTGATCTCTTGTGCGTGTCACAACTTTCAGAAACCATTTATTAGCAGCATGAAGACCTTGTCAGTACCCACTTGATTTGATTATGGTTGGTGACTAAAGATCTGTGGCTCAGAGTGGGCAAACTTTTGCAGCCCTTCCTCAAGGAAGGATGAGTGTGGGAAGGGCTGTGTACTGTAAATTTTCCAGTGAAGGTGTGTGCAGACTTTTTATTTTAACTGTGATTTCTCACACCACTGTGTTACCTGTGTTAATTGAGGCCATGTTGTTCTTAAAACATCAGAAACTGCAGTATGAAATCATAGAATGGCTTGGGTTGGAAGGGACCCCAAGGATCATCAAGTTCCAATCCCCCTGCCACAGGCAGGGCCACCAACCTCCAGATCTGGTACTTTACCATGTTGTCCAGGGCCCCATCCAACCTGGTCTTGAACACCTCCAGGGACGGAGCATCCACAACCTCTCTGGGTAAAACACGGACTAGTAAAACTAGCTTTAGTATGAATGCCATTGGCTTTCAAGGAAATGTAATGCCTAAATTTATCTTGAAAGATTATGTTTAATGAGAATTCAGTGAGTGTAAACTTCATCCATAGGCCAGGAATATGCAATTTCTGGAAAATTCAAGCAAGAGTTTGGTGTTCAGAGACTCTTTTGGAAATCTTAGCTGTGGGTCTAACTTGTGACAATCCTTCTGTTCCTCCTTCAGTGGCAGAGTAAGGTCTAGTGTTGATGAGGAAGAACTGTAGTTCTTCTCCAGTGGCCAATTCACTGGTTAGCTGGTGGGAACATCTGCAGGGAAATACCTGCTGAAATGATGTAATTCTTGACTGAAATGCTTTAAAAGTTGAATGTGGTTCTTCAGAGCAGGACTGTTAGCTCTATAGAACAACCTCATAGCACAAAACACCTTACATGCCATTATCTTTGACTCCCTTCACAGCTAGTGGAGAGAAGTGTGCACTTCTGAGCTACAGTTCTTCTCATATAATCATGGAATCCTTAGAGTTGAAAGGGACCTCTGAAGGCCATCTAGTCCTACTCCCCTGCAATGAACAGGTACATGCAGAGCCAGATTAGGTTGCCCAAGGTCTTATCTAGCCTGGCCTTGAAAGTCTTCAGGAACAGGGCACCCACCACATCTCTGGGCAACCTGTTTCAGTGTCTCACCACCCTCACTGTAAAGGACTTTTCCTTATATCTAACCCAAATCTACCCTCTTTGAGCTTGAAACCATTTCCCTTTTTCTATCGCCACAGACTCTGTTAAAGACTTTATTAAAGAGTCTGTCCCCTTCTTTCCTGTAGCTCCCCTTTAGATACTGAAAGACTGCTATCAGATCACCTAAAGAGAAGCCACAAGAAGGACAGGGACAGAAGGTAGACTTCTGATGGATCTGACAAATGGTGCTCTAAAAGTGCTTTATCTCTCTGCATTGACAGTGAGGAGAGTGAAGATGACCTCGTGTGAGACCAAACACCTGTGTTGTAACTGACCAAATGACTGCTGAATCTTAGTTTTGGAACGAATAACATTAATTGAGACTAGCATGAGTATGTCCAGGCAGCCTGACTATTCAGACTCTCTGTTTTGGTAAGCGGGAGCACTAAGCCTTCTTAATTTGACATGGGAGAATGTTTAATACTGCCAAAAGAGTAAGTTCCCCAACACAGTCTCATAAATGACTGGATTGTTTTTAATTAAATCTTTTATAAGAAAAAAACAGAAACACACAACCTCAAGCAAATATTGGCAATGTTGGGAAGAAAAAAAAAGGACTGAGAACAAAGCTTTGTTGTGGAAAACACTGAGCAATTTCTAAGCTTAGGCATACACTGTTTACAGTAAATTACGTATTTTCTAACTTCTGCAGTTCAATAATGCAAGACAAGTTCATCTAGGATTAGTTCTTTTCATGCAGTTAACATTTTAGGAAAAGAAGAAAAATAAATGTTTCTACCCCTTCTGAGTGACAGGTTCTCTTCAGGTTCTTTTCAATTCACTATTCCAATGTTTTCTGTCAGGCAATGTTTTCGTATTCATGCTTATGCAGAGCTTTAAAAGTGCATTCTATACTTGGATTTGCCCCGTGCTTTATTAACGATTTTAATTTTCTTCGTGCACCGGTTCTTGAAGTCGCACAGTTGTATTCTGTCTGGCAGAGTCTGAGAAACACTCTTAGAAGATCAGTTAAATATAAGCACAGACGTTCTTTGGGCACAAGTTCCGCTTTTCTGGATCAGTAGAACTGCTTTCCTATTTTAGAATAGCGCTTCGCCTTCTTTGAAACTTACAGTTTTACTGTGAATTTAGTTATATTTAGGAAACATCTAATAATGTTTCATAAAGCTTTTGCTTTTCATTTCCAAGGATTTTGGAAGAACCTTTCCTTCCGTTTAACAACAAAATCCTTGATCTGCAATTGAGGGGAGAGAACTGCAAGATTCGGGTGATGTATTTAATAAATAAGAAAGCCCCAGGACATAAAAGCAAATGAGCATCTAGGTTCTATATCAGTCCCTAGAAGTGACAGTATTGCTTACCTGCTGTAATCTGTTCTGCTGCTTTTAACTGAACTGTATTTTCTTGTGTGATTTAATTGTTAGAACAGGTGGGTTCTTTTGATAATCAGGAGTATGTATCAGTTATAAATGTCATGAATACTTCATCGTGGTTTAGAAAAATTAATAGTTTTAATTACTCGTTTCTCCTGAATTGCAGTAAACACCACTGGAACACTAAAAATATCTTCTATTTCTATTTTTAATGTGTGTCCTCTGAACCAGAGGACAGATAGAAGAGGCAGTATCTGAGTACAGCTATAAGGTAGCACCACAGTGGTGACATGATTAGTGGCTGTAATGTTTGAGTCTGAATGTAACCCTGCTTTGGATCACTCTGGATGAAAAGGGTGCTCATGCAGAAAGCTCAAGATGAACGCTGGCCCCTTAATCTGTCTGTGCTGCATTTTGGGTGGTTGTCTGGTGTTCACTGTATCCCAAGGGATGGTTTTGCTGGATGAGAATTGGTGGTGCTGAGGCTGCTATTTGAATTCCAAAGCATAAAAAGTTGCAGGTGAGAACTGAACTCAAGAACAAGAAATTTCTGGTTGTTGCTAAACAAGATATTTAAAATAAATACAGTTCTCGTGTTCTCTGCTTATGTTAAAATGCTTTCAGGCTTTGTGAGTGCATCATGCTGGTTGATTTCATTACCAGTTTCCCTCCAACCACATGTGCCACTGTTTCTTCCCAGCTGACTGCTTCTGCCAACTTCTACTCTGAACTTCAGCTATTACCACTTACAGTCTGGCTATCCAAAAAGTTGGCATTAACTCTTGATTGCCACTTGTCTGTGAGGAAGGAAGCTGAACCTAAATTTGGAAGGAGAAGCCTGGAAAGCGTTTTGTTGAATTGGCTCTCCTGCCATGGAGATGGGAGTAGAGAATGAAGTGTGATCGACTTGTTTCTGTTCATAAATCTTGCTTTGCTAAGCAGGTACTTGTGCTGTAGTATTAATTTTATGTACCTCACAGACCTTGTTAGAATGGAAATTCTTCTCTCTTTGTAACCATTCTATGTATACGTTGTTGTACTTCAGGGCCCTTTATTTGTGTTTCAAGAACTGTAGATGAAAGATTTTAGCATCAATTGCAAGCAAAGTATAAGACAACTGAAACAAAAGTATTTGTGAATCGCTGAGTGATTCACAAAGCTTGCTACACTAAGAAAAGAGATGTAGCCCTGAAAAGAGAAGTGCTGGGGAGTGGTCACTGTCACTGAGTGCCATACTTTCAGTGCCCAGCCCACTGAATGTGTCTTAGGGAGCTGCTTCTTTAATTAGCATTGATTATTCATCATTCGTTCTCCACTCACATTCATTTCCTGACCTCACCAGACTCAAGATATGCTTCCTTAGCACCTGAGTAAAGCTGCTATGTAGATAGATACATTCTCTCTCCTTCCTGCTCCCAGTGTGCTGTTCCTGCTGGAGGGGTCGTGGAGACCACCCTGGGAACACAGGGTCTTATCACTGCTCCGCTCTGCAGCCACCGGCACTTCTGATGCTCTGCTTCAGTCAGATGGTTGTTTGCTTCTGTTTCATCCCTTGGTTCCCACGGTCACACTGGATCTATTCAGTCATCTTCCTGGGGCTATTTTTTTTCCATGTGCATGTATATTTTTGTGATACCACCGTCATCTTCTCTGCTAGTCTTCTATTTATTTTACCTTATTCGCACTTGTGTTCATGAGGTGTGAATAAACAAGAAAAACTCATCCTCTTATATCTTTTATCAGAGTTAACTGCTGAATATTTCTCCTTTTTAATGTGGACATTTCTGTGGTTATGCCCGTTTAATGTGGTTCTGATGCGGCTTACATTGTTACCGAGCAGCAGTCAAGAGAAGGCCAATTTCAGATGTAGGCTTGCACGGCAATGGGCTGCGTGTAGCCTTGTTGCAATAAACTGTTACGGATCGTTTCTTGCATGGTATTGGAAAATGCAGTATCTGCTTGCTACGTGAACACATTGTCTAAATTCTCTCACCAGGAAGGAGATTTTGATTCCACAGCACAGTTCCACAGAATTAGTTTATACAGGCACTAAAAGCAGTCCAACCTCTTTGACTTCATCTTTTTCTTTGTGTTAATGTGATTCTAGGTCTGCTTGTTATTTTATCTAAATGTTTATTTTATAGATCACTTATGTTTTCTCAATTGATTTTGTAATGTTGGAGGTGGGGATAATCTGGATTTGGATGTGTGGATGAAGCTGGGGTTTACTGCTTCAAGCCTGCTCAGTTTGTATGACCCTGTAGTGTGCAGTATGCTAAGAATTAACTCTGCTGTAGAAAGCTCACCGAGCAGGAGCTGGAAAGGCGATCAGTAGGTGGTGCAGGATTTGAGGTTGCTCAGGGATAGGGGAATTTTTCTATTCACCATGATTTTATTTTATTTTATTAATTATTTTTTAAATTATTATGTTTTAAATAGCGATCTTTTGGTTTTTAGGGAGGTCATTTCTGTGGACTCAAAAGCCCGTCCTTGTGCTTTAAACAGGTTAACGAAAAGGTTTGGCTGACCCCAGGGTGTGGTGCGTTAGCCCAGCCTTTAAAACACCCAGGTGGAATTGTACAGGAATGTATATTCACTGCTGGATTTACCGAGAGCTTGCATACTGAGTATGGGGCATTGATTCTTCTGGTAGGTAGCCTCAGTGAAGCCCAGGTGAACTGACTGCTTTGTTTGGATTTCGCACACCAAGCCTGGCCTGCTCATGGGTTTCTTGTTTATTAGTAGCTTCATTCTTCTCCGTCATTCCCTGTAGATACAGGAGCTGTCTGTTAGCAGCTTCAGAGGTGCAGGATTTACTGCCCTGCTGAACGGGGACTCTGGAATCTGTTTTGTACCTCAGACTGCCCTGTGGTTTGAACGCCCAAGCTTTAGTCTTATGAATACTTTGGATGTACATTTAGCCGTCTGTCCCGCAGCAGTGAAAGCAGTCAGTCATGCAGATACAGACCTTCAAAAAGCTTTAGACCACAGCTTTCTTAGGTAGCACAGAATATACAAGGACCAAGGGAAAAAACAGCTTAAGTGTCTTTATTCCAGTTACTTCTCCTGTCTGTGCTGGTCTTTAGGCTCACATAAAAAACAGACAGTGAGTTCCAAATCTTTAGTCTGTATCTCAGCCATTCTGCATAGTGCAGAGTATTTCTATTTACCTCTCTGTATAGGTCATCTTCACTGATGCAAGGTTTCTTGCTTCCATTTCTGACTAGAGTGCTACCCAGGAGCAATGGAAGTCTTGCTCAAGCTGCTTGTGGTTGAGTCCTTTATTCCACCCTGCCCTGCACCTCAAACTGCATCATGCATGTAACTTTCAAAAGTCAATTTCACAGATTATTTCTTTTTCCACTGTTTAGAAATTTCCTGTACTTCAAAATTCAGCTAAAATAAACACGGTCTTGTGGTTTTCCTTAATTTTCAGCTGCCTTATTCTCCTCAGAGGTTTCACCTGGAGGTTCCACATCTCCCATCTTAGTGGAAATCTCCCATCTTCAGACTGTCAGGCCTGGCTTGGGGAGCAAATGTAGAACTCCTTCTCCACCTGCAGTATACCCGATGCAGTGATTTCAAAACTGAATTCATAGACCATGCCTCACATTTATGGTAATACTGTGATCATTTTCTGGATGTAGTGTCTTACAAGTGCATGGTAATATTTACTTGTACCATGAGAAAATGATCCTTAATTGAGCATGTTGATTTTGTACTTACAAATGTATGTGTAATTTCAGAATTTATTCTAAATTCTTTGTAATAATAAAATGGGTTTTAAGACTTCTTTCTTTTTTTAGCACTTTCCCCCCTCCCTCTCTCATTTCAGATGTTGCAGTTGTGGATATGAGTGATATTTCCAAGCAACCATCACTGTTCTACCACCTTGGTGTGCGTGAAAGCTTTGACATGGCAAATAATGTTATACTCTACCACGGCACTGATGCTGATACTGCTCAGTCTCTCAAAGTAAGGTTCTCACTTCAAAATCTTGCTTCATTTCAGAAACACCTTTAACTACCTGATCCTGCAAACATTTGTGGTTTTTTCCTGAAACTTTCATTGAGTGTGATTTCCTAATGGCTATTTAGCAAAATCTTGTTAAGAATAATAGCTACTACCAAGAATAGCAGTGGTTAGAGTAATGTAAAAGCTCATTTATAAGAAAAGATCCATACTGGGTTTGCTTCAGATGGTTCGACTTGGAAGTGAAAGTGCAGGTTTTGTACAGTAATGACGCTCAAAGAAGTAATGTATTGCAACCTACTCTGAACATTCCAGTACTTCTCTCAGCTGAAGTGAGTATCTCCTAGTTTCTGAGAAGCTAAGATTACAGGAATCTTCTTTTTATTTCTCTTTGATGAAGATAAGGAAGAGATCCTCATAAAATCATTTTACAGGTCTGTTGTTCACTATTACAGTAGGGTAACATGTGCCATACGCTGAAGTCTTTTAATGCTGTTCTGGCTGCAAGTCCTATAGTGGGATATTTCTCTTTCACAGTGTAGGTTCTCTTTGGTTTTGCTCACATTTAGATTACTCTTTTGTACTATCACTTACTGATTCTTATATCATCCTTTTTCTTGCTACCTTCACTGAGAACAGCATTGTTCGTGCTTTGTGAGGTTGTTGTTTTTCTTCTTTTCATATATTGCCCCTTATGGTTTTAACATTTTTTCATGCCACTGATGTCCAAAAATCTATCTTGGAATTCTCCAACCTCTCCCAGTGTAATAAGAATATTTAGTTGAATGTTAATTGTGTGTGAGACTCCTTGTCTCTTCCCTGTCACAGCTTCTTTTTCTTTCAGTGTCTTCAGTTTTACTCTGAGTCTAGAATCCCATACTCCTTTCTGCAATTGTGCTCCACATACACATTCACATTTTGTGTAATCTGGAGTGATAAGAACTGAGATGGAGCCTCTCACACCCTTTGCTCAAACAGCAACAAATACAACAAATACATTAAGGGCATACTTGTATCCCCTTCATTGCTCTAATAATTGTAGTGGGCGGGCATACAACTTTTCATCTTGCAGTGACAATATACCTGACTGCAGTTTTTATTTTTCGTTAACACTTTTTTTTTAATCTTTGTCTTATGTTGTCTCTCAGGTGTTCTGATCATCTTGGTTCTCTCCAGCAGGTGCTGAAGTTTGGGAAGCCCAAGCTAGTCATCTTTTACGTGTCTCCACCTAATGAGACTTGTGAACGGCTTTGATTTCTGGACTTTGTGCCAAGCACATATGCGAGCATGTGCTCCATAACTGGAGGAATGATTGACCTCCAGAGTCACGTCTGTCTGTGGGCCAGGTCTTCAGACAGTTCATTGCCAGAGCTTGCAGATCTTTGCAGTGTCAGTTCTGGGTCTTTTCGTTGAAGAGTGTGAAGCTCAAGTACAAGTCCGGGGACCTGGCAACGCTAGAGTATGACTGGATCACATAGGGCTAGAAAAATCATTATCTCTCTTAATTTCTCTTCTCATGGGAGCTCTGCTAGTGACACTGAGCCCTGCTGTATCTCTTATCTCACAGTTGTTTGTATAATCTCTTTGGTCAACAGATCCCCTGGCATATCTTACTATGTGATCAAAATTACTTGATTAATTGATTTGAGTTGTTGGAAACAAGTTGAAGAGATCATCTGGGTTGAACGCTGGGGTAGTTTTAGCAGGATACTGGGATATGGTTCTGTCCTACCCTGATGTTCTTGTTACTTCTTTTGCAATCGAGCTCCAGTTCACTGCTGGATACCATTCAAATATACAAATACACTTTTCATTTTAGGAATACTTCAGAAGGTAGATAGGGATTATTCTTGGGATCCTTCAGGGAAGAACAATTCATGATCTCTTGACACATTTCATGGGTTAGGTGCTAGATAGTTTTCAGAAGAGTTCATTTTTTTCCTTAGAGAGAAAAGTCTTTATCAACAGAAGATAAAGCTTTATTGGAGATATTTCTTTAGCTAAGTGGACATGTTTACTTCTAGCTTTTATTTAAGATGTTTATTTCAGATGACTAAGCCTTCAATATTTTTTTTTCTGAAGTATTTTATTGCCCTAAAGAGTTTGCATTAATCATAATTCTATTAGGTATAGATACCTTGATATGAATAATTGACTATCTATTGGTGGTTTGTTATTTCTGACTAATTTAGCCAGTTTTTTTCCCTTTGCTTTTAGGAATATATTACTCTACTTGGATTTGGGTTGCTTTACATGCCCATTAAGACCGTCTAGCCTAGCTGTTATGAAGGCAGTATTCTTACTGTTACTCCTGCTGGAGTATCTGTGAAGTTCAGGCAGCCTGACTTTATTTAGTTCACTTCATAGAACACATCTTTGAAATTCTCCCAAGAGTTGTATCTTCAGTCTCATTGACGTTCTTTCCAAAACGAGCTATTTCTGAGGCTGGATTTCAAGAAGTTCATAATTGTGGAACTAAACCTCTTAGACTGTTCCTAATGTTCAGTCTGATGGTATATACATTGGCACCATCATTTCTGTGCAAGTTGCTGAGTAAGAATGATCTTAGATTGCCAGAGCACATACAGTTAAATTACTTCAGGAACCTTGCTTAGAAACAAGTCTGCCTCTAACATTTGTAGAGTAGCTTATCTGGAGATCTGTTTATTTTACCAAGCAGTGTTCACCGGACATGCATGCCACCACAAGAAGGAGGAGAATGTTACTTACCAACACTGGAGATCTTGGAGGTTTGGTTTGCATTAAGTTATCATCCTCCTCATGGTTTCAGTCTCTCTCTTTAGATTTCAGAGTCAGAAGAACTAGGGTGTAGGAGTGTTTTGGGCTGTGCCCATCCAGGTAGGAAAGGAGCCTAGGTATCTCAAGGATATTCTTTGAGAGAAAATGTCTCCAGCTTTGAATACTTTTGATTCACAAGCATCCAATAGGCTTATGGAGCGCCCAGCTTGAGAAACTCCAGTTACTGGCAAGTACAAGTTTTCTGTATCTTCTGAGCACTAATTTAAATAGCTTTATTCTCTGAATCATTATTTCTTTCTGAAACTGAACTATGGAAATTCTTTTTGACGTTGTCCTTTACTTGGAATTTAGTATGACAGGAAAAGCAGATTATGTGTTGGAGAACGCATTTGTATGTGTGTATGTTTGTCTACCATTTAGTTTTATTGGACATAATAATAATTCTCAGTAAAAATGACCATCTTTATTCTCTTTTTCTTCCAGGATATGGTATCTCAGAAAAATACAGTAAGTATTAAATCTACATTCATTTTAAAACACAAAATGAATACTACAGTTGAAGCAACTCTAACAACGAAGTTACCAAGTGTATATATGCTCTTTATGGTACTAGGGAGTCTGTTTTCCCTACATACAATACCGACGAGTGGAATCTTACTGACTTTGTTTCGAAAGAAAAGATAGATGAAAAAAATTACTTTTCTTTGGGAGTTCCTTTTGAATTTCCAGAGAAGTGCCAGTAGATGTGTTATATATGCATGTTCATAGATAAAAACGTAGACTTGGAATTTCAAAGTCTGTTTCTGTATCTACCACTTTCACTCATTTGTGTAAATATGTATGCGTATGTGATACCTTATTAAGGCTGTACATCAAGCAAATTTGGCTACTGTGTACCCATCCTCTTCTTCACAAGTTCGCAGGTTTTGCTGAGGAATGCAAAGCTTACTTCCCAAATTAAAAACATTTTTAACTTTAATGCAAGGAAAACCAAATAAGTAAGTAAACCTCAACAAAGATATAGTTCAGTGGTTATTTTAGGCTTACTGTAATATACCACAATATCTTGCTCAGTTATGTATTTTTTGATACTTTACATCGGTGGTTGTTTTCATTAAACACTGTTATACTGAGGGCTATTGAATTCATAAAAATCTTGAACTTATACCTTTAAACATTTCCCATATACTTTTATTCTTTTCTGAAGAGTATAGAGCAGGATTAAAACAATAGAATGGCTTTTGATTTTGCTAAAGTGAGCATTTAGAAGAGAACTAAGAGAGAGAATGTATTAGTTACAGCTGTTTATTTTGAGTTACAGTTTATACTTGGCCACAGCACTGTATATAGGCTAAAGATAGATCAGGTTCAGTAAGTCCAAGTCCTTTTCCTGTCTGTTGTGGTGATCTTTGATATCTTTGATCTGGTTTCACCTTGCAGTGGGGACTGCGTTTCCTAGTCTGCAGCTCTGTGAAAAGAGGTCTCAGAACAGCTTGGGGTTTGCTTGTGAATAATGCTACTTCCATCTTCAGGCCACAGCTGATGGATGTCACGAGTGTATGCTTTCCCCTCCAGAGCCAGAGGGAGAACTGTGACAAGAGCCATTTAGTGGTTACTCCAGAGGTGGTGCGAAAGTGGAGTTCAACCTAGTGCCATGAGATTAGCAGCCTGTGGTCTTTTCTTTTGGCTGATTCTCTCTCCCCACAGAGGGAGTTAGGACCTCCTTCAGCTTCATATGGAAGAGAAGGTTTGATAACGTTTGCTGCATCAGACCTGGAAACACCGGGTTAGCAAAAAGGGCAGGGAGGTATCTTGAAACTGGCATCCTGATCGCTCCTCTAAAAAGGTGGGGGGGTTGTGTAGTCTACTTCCTTCAAGTGCTTAGATTACAAAGACCATTGTGAGTAAAATACAGAAGAAAAAATAATTGACTTAAAATATCAAGAATGGATTCTTGACCTTTCAAGTTACTCAAAGTTATTTGTATTCTCTTAGTAAATTTATTGTAATGTGCCCCCGTGCTGCATTTTTTTAATCAGTTTTTTAATCTGAAATAGCAATAAACTGACTAGCAAGCTGAATAATTAATAAGTTAAAGCTTTATCTTTTTGTAAGTTGGAATTGACTTCATATAGACAGTTCCCCTCCTTGCAAGTCACATGATGTGTCTGGAGAGGCATGTAGTTTGCTGCAGTCCAGTGTCATGCCACTGCTTCAAAGCTTGATAAGATATACTTTGTAAGAATAGGAGAAGTGGGAAGGTAGTTTCCTTCCGCTGTCCAGGCATGTGGATTTGCAGGGTAGGAAAAGATGGGGAATGCCATTCAGATTGACTCCTGCAAACAAATGAAAATTCTGTATCAGTTTTTTGGAGGGCTATTGCTAATTAGCGTTGCTGTACTAGATATGTAGTTACAGAATTGACATGAATTTACTACATCTAGTGAGGTAAATAGTCACATAACCACTGCAGTTTCGACTCTGACTACTACATATAGCACTTAATATACTCTGCTATGGGTCTGTATTTTCCTTTCACATTTCCTGGTTGAACTGATCTTTCTATTGGTATGCCTCTGTCACAGCTGTGATGTAGCAGAAAGAGCTTAAGTGCACTCTTCACTGGAGTGTGGAGATATGTTGGAAGAAGGCTAGGTACTTCATCTGCTGAGCCTTCCTCCAGCCCAAAGGTAGCCACAGGAATACCATTACTGGTTTTATGAAGAGAAGTCCTCTCTGCTGCTTCGGTGCTGTGTGTCTGTGCTCATGTAAGGAAAGAAGGTAATTGAGATTGCTACCAGACACATAGCACCATTTTTCCAGCAGCAAGAGTGAAACTTTCTGCATGCAGTTCTGCAGTTAGGACCTTTCTCTCAGGTTTTCTTGCCCTCACCTTTGCTATTTATCCTGCAAATCTCAAATCATGTACAAAAGTGCAAAAGATAACAGCATAGAATGGATGTAGAACCACGCTAAAGATGCAGAAAAGATGAATGTGCTGTGTGTCCTTAGTGGTGATTTTTCTTTTGAGCTGGTAAGTCTTGAAAAAAGTTGATATTTTCCTTGTAAGGAAAATATTATGCTAACTGCATCAGGGAGGAGGCGAAAGTGAGGAAACTGGACATAAAGCTGAAAACAATGCTTAGAAAAAGTTACAGCACTGATTTGAAAGTTGACTTGAGCACAGCTGATCTAAAAGTGAAAATTATACAGCGGCATGCTGTGGTGGTGTGTGCTTGAGGTATTTAATAGCTTAATATCTGAAAAAAGAGCTTAGGAGTAGGAGAACTGGGATTATAGCTTCCTTCCACTGTCCAGGAAAAAAGATTTCCAGGATAAAAAAAAAAGCTGAGGGATGTGATTCAGATCTACTTGACTCCCACAGACAATTAATGGAAGTTCTGAATCAGTAATTTATTGTGTACTTAGATTTTAGATTTATGAAAGAATTATTGGCTATGGGAGTTCAGTTCCCAAAACAGAACTGTGCTTGTATGACATTCAAAGTCAATATTGTCAGTGCCCCATCAGTTAGTTTTCCTTCCGTAGAACTCCTTGGAGGTTTGAGGACAACCTTCTGCTAATTTTACTTATAGTTTAGGCACAGCTCCCTTTCTTCTGTCGAAATTATGTGATAAAACAAATTGCAGATGTCCGTTTGGACAGAACAATGTGTTTCCTGTATTGTTATGGGCAAATTAAGGTCTGAGAGTGCTGCCGGATTGTAGGGTACAGGAAAATACATTTCTCTCTGGAAAACTGGCTCATGCATTGGATTTTCTTTAGATGTTAAACTACTACTGGTTTACTGGAAGAAATAAAGTTCCAAGGATTTTCGAAAGCCTGAATTGCTTAAAAAATCTTCCCTCAATTC
This sequence comes from Pavo muticus, assembly GCA_016647715.1. Taxonomy (NCBI): domain Eukaryota; kingdom Metazoa; phylum Chordata; class Aves; order Galliformes; family Phasianidae; genus Pavo; species Pavo muticus. Next base: position 83,968 of record JACDJE010000186.1, on the reverse strand, counting down.
AGCATTACACAAAATCCATGGGAAAATTATTTTATTTTGGTACAAAATGTTGTTGATATCCTTAATTTGTTTGTTTGTTTTTGTTCTCAGTAGGGAAATTTTGTCTCCCTCTACAGAATTTTAAGGAGTAGTGTGTAAAGATGTCCAAGACGGAGAGAAGAAAAGAGTGCACAAGAAGCGTTTTAAAAACTGCTGGAGCCAGGAAGCAAAATGTTCAAACCTTCTTACAATAGTTCTAGCATTGAATGCTTTGATCCATTTAGTTTATTTGAATGTGGCACTGAGAATATAAGCTAGAACTTCCCTTGTGGAAAAACTATTAGGGCAAGTTCAGAATATAAAGAGAATTTTTCATTAGTTGATAGTAGATCTGAAGAAGTTTGAATAACTGTTAATTTGAAGGGTGGCAGGGAGGGAGAAGGTATTTAAAGGGAAGTAGGATGGCTATTAAACCAAAAAGTTTATTATTACTTAGATCTGTGTACCTGAAGAAATATTTTAAGAGATTTAAATGTTTGGGTTTTTTTTTCTTCTTAAATTATAGAGGATAGTGATGCCTTGGCCATGGAGGAGACGTTAGCAAAAGTTCTCCTTGACCCAAAGGAAGTAAGATTGAAATTTATCTTTGCCAAAGGAATTTTTATGTTGAAAAATCACTTTTTATTGTGATTGACCCCAAGTCTCTTCGGAGCTTCAGTAGCCGTATAAATTACTGTATCTAATTCTTCAAGTCAATGAACATATAAGAAAACTAAATAAAAAGATTTTGACACTTGGACTCATTCTCCACTTTAGTAGTCCCAAGGATTGAATAAAGTATGATTACCTTATATGAATTTGATAATATGAATAAGTAGTATTATAGAATGGCTTTATATGTATATTTTTATTATTTTTATAGTTTATGAAAGATTTTATGGTGGTCATCTAATAATTTATTATTAAAAAGTTGGAGGCAGCAGAAGTAGTAAGAGTTTCAAAAGGGCACAGAATGAAGGAGAGAAGAGTCAATCATTATTCATTTTTGAGAGGAAATAATAGTAAAAAAACATTTTTAATATTTCTGATCATAGAATCATAGAATCACAAGGTTGGAAAAGATCTACAAGATCATCTAGTCCAACTGTCCTCCCATTACCCTTGCTACCACAAGCCACTAAACCATATCTAATAGCTCCTCATCCAGACGCCTCTTGAACACTGCCAGGGATGGCGACTGCACCACCTCCCTGGGCAGGCTGATCATTACATATAACACTGTTATTATTTGCATAATGAAAACTAAGGCTTTTAAGATTAATTTATGACAGTCATTATGGAAATGTTACTGTCTCAAGGGAGGCACATTTGTAGCGCTTGGCTTATAGTTAACTAATCAGGTAATGAATCTGCCACTGTCAAGAAGTCATACTTTAAAAGCAAGTTAATGGTGACACAAGGAGATGTATAGAAAAATAAAGAAACCTTACATTCTACTTTCTTGCTGGCAATGTGTTGTGCTATTTTCTTGTTCTTGTAAATATGGATTTACTGTAAGTATCTATATTCCTTCTCCGTTGTTTCTTTCTTTAATCATTTCTCTATTCATGTGTCATGTCTGTTATTTTGATTCTCATGCTGTTTTGTGGTGGTGTTTTCCCCTTTGTTGTTTTATTTCAATTTGGAGTAGGTTGCCAACCACAAAACTTTTCTTCGGGTTCAAGTACCTCCTGAATACCACAATGGTAACCTGATAGGCAAAGTATGTATCATTTAAAATCTGTTTTTTCTTAATGAATATGCCATCTTCTTACTGCGTTTCTAGCATTTTTATGTAAGGGTGATTTAAAAATTATGCTTTCTTTCACAGTGATAGTAATCTCACAGTACATGTTACTTGCAACCTAGATCTTGTGCGTGGGTTGTTTGTTTTATGATCGTCTTTCTCACAGTATTTACATAAAGACACCACATATGTTCAACTTGTGAACAGGAAGTGTCTTAAAAATATTTTAGAGTCACCTATATTGTAAGATAGATAGGAATGTGATGGCATAGAAATCTACTACTGTGGAAACTTAAATTCTCAAGATACGAATGGATTCTTATGATGAATTCTTAAGATAAAAGTTCATTAATCTCTCTGAATACTCAAAGGATGTGACTTCTTTGAGTCATTTTCTGTCATCTGGCATTTTGCTCTTCTATCTGCTTGGTAAGTGAGGGTGAGCACTCTTAATGCTCCTTGAGTGACTGACAAAAAGGACTACATGGCTGGAGTGGAATAGCTGAGCTGTTAGCTGTGAAGGCAAAATTCCCTCTCTGAAGATGCAGAGATTTTACTCAACATTCAAAACAGTAGCCCTTAAATTCTAGTATGGTATCTCTGTCACAAAGCGGCAGTTTGGCCAGAATAACTGTAGCAGAATGATTAAAAAACAACAATCCACAACTGTTTCCATTATTAAGGTCAAATGTTCACTTTCAACAGCCTTAACAAAATACTTACAGGAGTATTTTAAGAAAAAAGCACTACACTTGGCCCATCTTGCCACGATCTTAAAATGGCTTCTGCAGGCCTAACTTCTTCAGTAAAGATCTGAATCTGTCCTTAATTCCTTCCACCCTTTTCCTCTAAGAAGCAGGTCCCTTTCTCAACTTACTTGCAGCTATTTTCTGTAATTTTTTAAACGTTCCGACTTCGGGCTCTTTTTCTGGTGGATGAAAGTGTTGTGATTGAATACAAAATTGTCACTGCTAGCACATGTGTTATTTGTTGAGAGTCTTTCTTTTTTTCTTCTTTTTTTCTTCAGTCTGTCTTTCTTTTATTTTTAAACTTATACATTTCTTAAACCTAACAATTTCTCTAAGTAAGATGATAAAAATAGCTAATAATCCTGAAATAAACCAACCCAATGTGCGACCTATATAAACCACAGGGATATAAACTTATCACAATTAGATTATATGTAGGTGGAATGGCCACGAATTGGAAAGTAGTGTCTATAGGGGCATGCAGTGTTTTGATTCCTTGGTGCTGTACTCAGTGATATTTCTGCCAGGAGGCAGAATATCTTTTCCTTTGCATATAGTACTGAAGACATCCATTGTCACCTGACTGAACTCCCAAACATGGCAAACGAATTTTTGGAGCTACAGCTGTGCTGGTTGCTCTTCAAACAAGGTCACATACTGAAATATGTGTATTTTTCCTGATTTCTGCAAGTAAAAATATTTATGGTATGGAGAAAATGTGTTTTTAAATGCACAGATTTTGCTATCCAGAAAGAGGCAAAAGCCTCAATCAAATAGATGAACTTGATAAATATAATGCTTCATCCATGCCATTTAATATTTTCTGAAAATTGCTTTGCTATTTCAAGAGATAACTGCACTTCTCTTTGCATCACAAGCTGTATCTTGGTTTCAGCTTGTATTGTTGCTGCTGTTCCCATTGCAGGAAGACCTAATTCATTGTTATGGGCTTAAAAATAGAAATAATACTCAAGCAGCTTTTTGCATTGTGCCTAACTTAGTGCATATTTGAATAAACCTTGGACTAAATCAATTTAACATGCTGGTTGCTTAAATTGCAACTTTTTTTTTCATAAAAGTAAAGGTAACATTGCAACAGGTAATGGTATTATTGCAACAGAGTACAGTACTGGAAGGTTTGTGAAGAATGAATGTGGCTTGATCTTTATCCTTTAGAAATCATCTAAAGTTCTAAATCCTTCCAAATCCAGATCAGCAACAGGCTTTTGCTGTCTATATTTTCAGTAGCTGAATGCTGTTATTTTTGTGAACAGTTTATTTTTGTCTTGTAGTTTCTTAACGTACATAAAAACATGCCATCCTCATATCCATTCTTTCAGTCCTCTCAGCATTCTCCCAGTGTCCATAGTGACTTTAAATGGCTGCTGCTTTACTGCAGTCTTAAATGATCTGAAGTAAAATAAAAGCTGTGTTTTTGTACGCGTTTGATGTCTTGGTATCCCCAAGGTGACTACAGATAGATACTCAGTGGTAGTTGATTGCATTAGTTGTATTATACTGTCCCATGCTTTGGGGCTCGTATCTAATGACTCTGAATGCATTGTTTGGCTGAGTTTTTACTTTTCTTTAAACAGTGGACAACTGTTGTAGCTCGAAAGAGGATATCAGTCTTTCTAGTCTTAGTTACCTGCTTTTAGGGTCTTGCTCAGGAGCTGAAGAATTGAATCTGAACTTAACTGTATTTTCTGAAAGGCATTTCCTGTTTCCTCACCCGCACCTGTCCTGCAAAGAAAGGCTGAGGCAGTTGGGCTTGTTCAGCATGGAGAAGAGAAGGCTCTGGGGAGACCTCATTGTGGCCTTCTAGTACTTGAAGGGAGCATATAAACAGGAAAGGGAGTGACTTTTTACCCTGTTTGATAGTGATAGGACAGAGGAGAATGTCTCTAAACTAAAAGAGGGGAGATTTAGGTGAGATGTTAGGAGGAAATTCTTTACTCAGAGGGCAGTGAGTCCCTGGCACAGATGCCCAGAGAAGCTGTGGGTGCCCCATCCCTGGGGTGAACAGTTTTATTGTACTGTTTCTGAACAGATCCAGACTCTTTTTCATTACTTGCTAGTATCTGTAACTCTTCCATACAAAATTCATTGATTTTAATGCTTGTAAATCCTGTGTTAAACACCGCACTAAAACTTCCTTGGGTGCAAACCCAAATCTATCTGTTTTTTCTGACCGTAAATAGTTCCTATGTTTACAATGTATTTCCACTTTAAATTGTTCTCTAAACTGCATTTGTTTTTCTTTTAGGCTTCCAGTGGAAATTATTATTTCATTCCATACATTGTCACCCCTTGTGCTGACTACTTCTGCTGTGAAAGCGATGCCCAGAGAAGAGCTTCTGAGTATATGCAGCCCAGCTGGGACAATATCCTGGGGCCGCTCTGCGTCCCTTTGGTGGACAGGTTTATCAGCCTTCTCAAGGATGTTCATGTTACATCATGGTAATTTTGTAACTCATTCACCTCCAGAACGTCTGATATTCTCTTTTTAGTGCTGTTGAAAAAGATACAGAATTCCTGGTAGCATTGATTTTTTTTATTTTTTTTTTTCCACTGCCCTTAATGTAGTGATAAAAGAGGCTACTACCTTCACTGCTTTCCGATCGCTGTCCTGCAGCTGTTGCAATTAACTAACCATGTTATGCTAGGAAGTGATTTATAGTTACTTTCTAAAATATCAGTAAGCAAAGTCAGTCCACCAGTAAGGTAGAGTGCTTAAGCATGAGTTACAGTGTAAGAGGTTGTAATAGGAGATAAAGTCAAAGCCTTTTCATAGAACTCGAAGCCACAGACCATCTTTTCGTGTTACTGAAGAGATATGTGTATATATATGGCAGCAATAAAAGTAACTCTTCCTTTTTTGTTGTTGTTGTTGTTTGCTTGTTTGTTTTAATATTAGCCTCCTGATATCACCTAGTAAACACGATACCATTCAGCTGCTTGTACAAGGGACTGTTTGAGTTTTGAGGACTTGGGCTGGAGATGGAAGTGTCTCCCTCTGAACGGTCCCTCCTGTACTTTGCAGTTGGTCTTTTTGTTTGGGTTGTTTTTTTTTCTGGGAGAGGCTGACTTTCCAGGTTCTTTTCCCCTGTGTCTGAAGCATGAGGTAGCAGTTATTGGATTGTTTTCTCTTATGTCATTGCCTGTTCCACTGTTGGTGCCCATAGGTATGCCTGCCCACACACACCCTAACCACTTTCACCTCCATCCACAGCAGGCCTCCTGTTCTTTTGCACTTTGCTGGACAGTGTCTGGGAAAGTCTGGCCTGGAAAAACACAAGCTGCCTCCTGCTTCTCCAAAGAAGTGCTGGAGGGGAAGCTACAGATAGGCAACACGGGCCCACTTTAACGACAGGGACAAGAAGAGGCGTGGAATGTCACTACAGCTTGTCAGCATAAGGATAATATTGTATTAAAGCCCTACAATCAAGCCGGTTTTCTGTCTTCAGCTTTCAGGCTGTAAAGAGCTTTTGTACTGATACAGAATTAGATGCTATTGTGGTAGATCTCAGTGAGGAGGAAGGTGTAGCTTGATGACCTCACATTTCTTCCAAAAGCTTGAATGTTTGAAAAGGTTACCTGTAAAATCATTCTTAAGTGACACTTCCATTCCTAAGTCATTTGGATACTTTCAAAAAATATTTCAAAAAAGATCACCACAATATCTGTCTTAGGCTAATTTTCATTAGCCTGGGAGAAGGTAGAAACTTGACTACTTGGTACTACATGATGAATTAGGCCTGACTTCCATTTGACAGTATTTTGAAAGCTTTTCAGTAGTGAATATGTGGCTTTGCTGTCTTTCAGTTACAAGAGTTGTATTCATTCTGTAGAAGACAATTAGAGCATTTGATTTTCTTTGCTATGTGTATGGCTTAGTATGTAGCAAATCTGAATATCTGCAATACTAATTTGTAAACAAAAAAACAGCATTGTAGGCACTTGAGTATCTGTCAGGCACCTGCTAACTTCCCAGCTGTTAGCTTCATAAGTTGCTCCAGATAACCTTAGCTCTAAGTAGCCTGTCCAGGTGGTTCATAATTGTCATATTGATAACAGGATACAGTTTTGTAATCTTCCAAATCTCTGGCGTTACAATGTGCACTGAAATAAGTTGTGAAACTCCTACTGTTGGATTTTATGTTAAGTATTATGTTCATTTTAATACACGTTATGCATTGTGTTCATCAAACAAACTACAACCAGATCAGCTTTTGGTGGCTTGTTTTGATTTTTGTTTGAAAGTTTCTTTCCTCTTTTGGTTGTAAAATTCCATATCTCCTCTTTACATCACAATGATCTTCTGTCTCTATGTCACTCCAAACACTGTCTTCTTAAGGAGAGAGATAGTGTGTTCTGTATCTGTAATGGTCAGTAATGGACCAAAAAAATGCCCCAGTTCTAATGTGGTAAAAAAAAAATCATCTAAAAATCCTGGCATTGATACGTAGCCCAATAGACTGAGGTAGAGCAAGGTGGGTGTATGAACTGGTGAAAAATTTAGGTTTAGATGAAACATTTGATGTAGATTCCTCTCTGAGGAAATGGTACTTTTTATTAGAAATACAACTATGTTTCATAGTTGCCCTCCCCTGCTCAGTGTGATGGTGGAGTCCCCATCACTGTATTTAATTTATGTGGCACCAAGGAGCATGGTTTAGTGATAGGACTTAGTCGGTCAGGTTGGTGGTTGGACTTGGTGATCTTGAAGGTATTTTCTGACCTAAATGGTTCTGTTTCATAAGAAATATCTAACAGTCTTCTTTCCGTGTCTGTGTTTTATTTCTTCAGTGCCTATTATAAAGAAACGCTGCTAAATGATATTAGAAAGGCTAGAGAGAAGTACCAAGGAGATGAACTGGCTAAGGAGCTGGCTAGAATTAAGCTTCGTATGGATAATACTGAAGTGCTGACTTCTGACATTGTCATAAACCTGCTTCTTTCTTACCGAGATATACAGGTATGTTTCTAAAGACTAAAGAAGGTGATTTTACTATGGGATTTTGGAACTTGTTCGTTCTCGAGTCTTTGTTAAAGAGTGATTCAAAACTGACCCTAAATTTCTGTGCTAACAGTTTGACTCGACTACTAAGCTATACAGGGCTGTGGACTCTTATTTATTTTACTTGTGAACAAGAGACACTGATTAAGAGACTTTCTTATTTATTTTCTATCATTTTTAACCTCCTTAAAATATATAAATAATGAAAGCTCATCCAAGCAAGATAGATGTTTTTCTTTTTTTCTTCCTCTCTCCCCAAAGTCAACTGTGTTTGGAAACTAATAAAATTGATTTGTTTTGACCGCTGTATTGACCGGAAGTGTCCAAGTTGTTAACTATAACTGAATGAAACACTGATCTCTTTTTGAAAAGTAGGTACACCTTTTTTTCTTGATTTTGTTTAAACGCAGCTTACACACTGTATTTCTGAGCTGCCAAGCTCTGTGTTTGGTATCACTTTTAAAATATACTTCCAACCATTCAACAGATTTTATTTTTTATTTTTTTCCTTCAGGAGCTAAGTTGGTTATTTGGCAAGTATAAATGCAACATGAGAACAGTGGGTGACAGTATCACCCTGCATTACCCAACTTTCCATTCTGTGATTTATATTTCCTGCTACTTTTTATCTATGTCATTTTTGTCATCTCTGGTGAGCATTTGCACTCATTTGAACGTCTTCCTGGAGAAATGTAATCACATTAAAATATGTATTGAATACACAGATTAAGTAGTGTAAAGCCATCTGTGATCTCAGTGAACTGGCCTCTTCAACAATGTATATGTGGGTTACCTCCTGAAAAAGTAAAATGAATGCACATCCAGCTGAAGTTCTGCAAAACAAGCTATGCAGAATAGAATTTTGAATAGGATAAACCTGATGAAGTGTAATTCATCAGAAGCACTCTCAGTAAGGCTTGAAACAGCCAGACAAAACACCTCTCCTTCCTAGTGCTGGTAAACGGCTAAAGGTATTCTGTGACTTGAACAATGGCATTGAATGGAGGAAAAGGTAAGTATTGACATGGATAGACAAAGTCCCACTTCTAAGAAAAGTCACCTGAGACACTGTCATAGAATCACGAATCTTTTGAGTTGGAAGTGACCTTTAAAGGCCATCTAGTCCAATTCCCCTGCAATGAACAAGACACCTACAGCTACATCCAGCCTGACCTTGACTTGTCCCCAGGCGTCGTCCACCTCTCTGGGCAACCTGTGCTGGTGTCTCTCCATTCTCACTGTAAAAAAATTCTTCCTTATATCCTATCTAAACCACCCCTCTTTTAGTTTGAAACCATGTGCCCTTGTCCTGTTACAGCAGACCCTGTTACAGAGTATGTCCCCTTCTTTCTTATAGCCCTCCTTTATATACTGAAAGGCCGGTTTCAGGTCTGCCCTGAGCCTTCTCTTCTCCAGGCTGAACAACCCCAGCTCTCTCAGCCTGTCCTTGTAGGAGAGGTGTTCCATCCCTTGGATCATTTTTGTGGCCCTCCCTTGGATGTGCTCCAGCAGGTCCATGTCTCTCCTGTACTGGGGACTCCACATCTGGAAGCAGTACCAGTGCAGAGTAGAGGGGCAGGATCACTTCCTTTGACCTCCTGGTCCCGCTTCTTTGGATGCAGCCCAGGATATAGTTGACTTTCTGGGATGTGAGGGCAAATTGCTGGCTAATCCAGCTTGCCATCCGCCAGTACCCTCAGGTCCTTTTCTGCAAGGATGTGCTCCATCCTTTCATCCTCCAGCTTGTACTGACATCAGAGGTTTCCATGACCCGGGTGCAACACCCTGCTCTTGGCTTTATGGAACCTCATGAGGTTCTTGTGGGCCCACTCTTTCACCCTGCCGAGGTCTCTCTGAATAGCATCTTGTACCTCAGGTGTGCTAACTGCACCACACAGCTTGTCATCTGCAAACTTGCTGAAGGTACACACAATCCCACTATCAATGTCTTTGATGAAGATGTTAAAGAGCACCAGTCCCACTACTGACCTTTAAGGGACACCATTTGTCACTGTTCTCTAACTGGACATTGAGCCCTTGACCACCACTCTCTGGACACAATCTCGTAACCAGTTCCTTGTGGATTGAACAGTCCGCCCCATCAAATCCGTGTCTTTCCAATTTGGAGAAAAGAATTTTGTGGGGTACCATGTCAAAGGCCTGATGTCCAGATAGATGACATCAGTGGCTCTTCTCTTGTCCACTGATGCAGTTATGCCATCATAAACAGTGGCAAGGTTGATCAAGCAGCAGATTCCCTTGGTGAAGCCATGCTGGTTCTCCCATTCTCCTTTCTGTCTTTCATGTGCTTTATCGTAGCTTCTATGAAACTCCATGATCTTCCCCAGCACGGAGGTGAGTCTGACAGGTTGGTAGCTCCCTGGGTCATCATTTCTATCCTTCTTAAAAGTAAGCGTGATGTTGTCTTTTTTCCAGTCACCAGGGACTTCACATGACTGCCATGACTTTTCAAATATCATTGACAGTGGCTTGGCAACTGCATCAGCTAATTCTCTCAGGACTCTGGGATGCATTTCTTTGGGATCCATAGACTTACAGCTGTTCAGATTCCTCTTGAGGTCATGAACCTGATCTTTGCTTACATCAGGAGGAGCAATGCTCTCCTAGTTCCCACCTTCCGAACCATCCACTCAAGGGCTGTGTGTAAGGGAGTTGCTAGTGAAGACTGAGGCAAAAATGTTGTTGAGTATCTCAGACTTCTCTTTATTTGTTGTTATGAACCTTCTTGTATTGCTCAATTGGGAGGGTACGCCCTACTTGACTTTCCGTTTCTGGTTGTTGTACCTAGAGAAGCCTTTCTTATCCTTTTTTGTGCCCCTTGCCAAGCCCAGTTCCAGTTGGGCCTTGGTTTTCCTGATCCTATCCTTACACAGCCTAGCAGCATCCCTGTATTCCTCCCAACTTAACTGTCCCTGCTTCCACTGCCAGTACATTTTCTTCTTGCTCTCCAGTTTAACCAACTGGTCCCACTTCTGCCATACCTATCTCTTGCCTTCCTCTCCTGACTTCATACACTTGTGGATGGAGAGTGCTTGTGCCCTAAGAAAGCTTCCTTAAAGATGTGCCAGCTCTGCTCTGCTCACTTGTCCTTGAGGACAGATTCCCAGGGAGTTTCATTCACTAACTCCCCAAAGAGCTGGAAGTTGGCTTTCCTAAAACTAAGCTTCCTGAGTTTACTCTTTGCCTGTCTAATATCGCTCAAGAGTTTGAACTGCACCATTGCATGGTCACTACAGCCCAGGCAGCCTCCAATCCTGATGTCACCAATCAGTTTTCTTGTGTTGGTGAGCAAAAGGTCCAGCATTGCACCTGGTCCTAGCAGTCATGACCTGTCTAGCAGTCATGATAAATTTTAGGTTAGTGATACTTTCCCCTGCTGGAGGTGATCTCAAGCTTCTGTCTTTCTGTCTATCTTCCTTTTTTTCATTTATTATTTTATTTTATTCCTACCAGGACTATGATGCTATGGTGAAGCTGGTAGAAACGCTAGAAATGCTTCCTACCTGTGACCTGGCTGATCAACACAACATTAAGTTTCATTATGCTTTTGCTTTGAACAGGTATGGATTGTTGTTTGAGGATGTTTCATTATATTGCTGTTGTTTCAATTGGGTTATATTTAAATCTGTACTGCAGACGATAAGGGTCTGTTCCAAAGGCCACTGGAGTAACAGTAAAAGATTTCATTGATACCAGTGTTTTTTTGGTCAGGCTGAGACTGTTCTGAGTCAGTGATTCTGAACATCTCACAAAGTTCAGCATAGTAGAGTTTCAAGTGATACATAACAAGTGTTACTTGGTCTATGAGTACATATTCATGAAGCAGCTTCCTTGAAAGGTTGAAAGGCAATCTGCACATACAGGGTATTTCCTGATTTAGCTTTTCTAGATTAGGAGGCACAGAAATATATTGTTGAACTCTTCTAGATAGCTATAGATTTCTACCGTTCATATGTATAATATTTGCTCAATTTCTGAAGGAGATATATTAAGATTGTATCAGGAAGTAGATCTTCTTATACAAGCAAAATTAGATGCATTAATGGAAGCAACTGCTTAGATGAAATCCACGTGTTATTTATTGTTGAGACCTGCCATTAAACTAAAAATTGGCACTGGGCAGCAGCAGGATGGCATATGAAGGGTCTAAGAACTTAGTAACAGATCTAGAAAAGCAGTCATTGATGGGAAAATCTTACCAGAAAAAGGATTTTTTGTGTGTGTGTGAGATTTTGTAGGTAGTGGTAATAACTCTGGCACTGTTTGATAGTTTCATCAAACTTAGGAGTAAATACAAAATTGTTGCTCAGAAAAAGGAATCAGATATCACTTTCTCAGTTCTGTGTCAAGAAACAGTTTCATACAGCATTTTATATAATGTGTTCCCTACAGATGAAGTTCATTCTCATGCAACCATATGCAGGTCGTATGAACAAAGAATGCAGTACGTGTCAGTTGGAAAGTACATAGAAAACAGTGATTTTTGAGAAAGATCTGGTGGTTTGTTAATAAGCTTAGTGATCATCTAAATGTGATGCAGTAGCAAGGAGCCTGAAGAGATATCAGAAAGAATAAAGAATTGAGTATTACTGAGTAGTATTCTCAGAGTATACAGCATGATCGATAACGCACATAATCCTGATGTCTGTGCTTTTATGATAACTTGCCATTAGAGATTTTTTTGAAGGCATAAACCCTATATAAAATACACGTTTTCAATTTAAAAAGAAAAAGAAAAAAAAACCCAGTTCTGAAATATGAACTGATTGCAATGGTAAGTACCTTTATGTGAAGAAATTAATCCCCAAATAATTCTCAATTTCCAAACTCCTCACGGAAAAAGATAACTAGACCCATATTTGGAAGTATAACATGAACTTGAATGATGACAAAGTCTTTTTAGGGAAGAGAAGGATAAATAATTAATTTTGATGTATAATTTGACTTACATTGTTGTGGTGTTTCTTTGGTTTTGTTTTCTAAGAGTGAAAATGAACACTGAGAGTCCTGATTCTCCTCAGCTCTTCATATAATGAACTACTAAATCTCAGCTAGTGAACCTTATATTAAGTCTTGCAGTCTTGTAACTTGTTTTGCTAAGGTATATCTCTCAGAAAATTTAGTTCTGAACACATGAAGGCAGAGAATTTTGCAGTTTGGTCTGGTATTTATCCCATCTGTTGAAAGATGCTTTTCTCGTTGTGTTGCTTAAAAATAAGGGAAAATGGGCTGTTAGTGTAAAATTTTAATGTACAATATAAGCTTGCATTTTAAAGTAGAAACCAGTGTTTTACTGCTTCTTGTGATGATGTGCATTTTAAACCATGTTGTAGTTTGTTTCCTGACTGTACAGTGGTACGGTATGGTTTTCCACCTTTTTCTCCCCCTAAAAATTGCAGGCTTCTAAAATTCAGATCTCCTTAAATTATCATACAGATTTCTTGTGAAGTGGTTTCAACAAAGAGAATTTGGCATATTTTGACTCAAGACATTGCAGTCAGGGTCATGCCTGGTCCTTAGGAAAACCTGATTTGATTGGACAACAGTTTTTAAAACTTTGCCATTTACCTGTGCATAATAAAACTAGTACAGTCCTTTACCCTCTTTATCTTCAAATTCTTTGTGTATTGAGTAGTACATGGCCTTCATGCCATTAAATCTTTTGGTGTTGTTTTGAAAGTAGCAATGGACCCCTTGTAAAAGACGAAATGGATTTGCTCATGCACCTGCTTTCCCCATTGGCTGATTTCATTAAATTCAGCATTAGCCTTACCCAACATGACTTCATCTGTGTTCTGGGAACAATCTAAACATTGCTATAGAATTTTTTAAAGAAATTAATGACCAATTTTCCATCAGTAAGAATGCAGAATTCCACCTCTACGGAAGTTGTTGTGTCTTGGAACAAAATGCTGGACCAAAGTCCAGAGGTTAGGACTGGAACACTCAGAACAAGTTCATTTATGTCAAAATTGACCCCTAGAGTGTTGCTTTTAGCATCTTCTATGGGACTTTTGAGCCACCTTTTTTCTTTTCTTCAGTTTTAACAATTATTTTAATCTACCAGGAACAAAGTACATCACAGAATCATGAGGTCTGGATGACCTCTGGAGATCATCTAGTCTAACCCCCTTCTTAAGCAGTATCCCTACAGCAGATTATGCAGGAAAGTGTCAAAAGTGGGTTTTGAATATCTCCAGAGAAGGAGACTCCACAGCCTCTCTGGGCAGCCTGTTAGTGCTTTGTCACTCTCACAGTAGAGAAGTTCTTCCTCATGTTCAAATGGAACTTCCTGTGTTCCAGTTTGTGCCTGTTGCCCCTTGTTATGTCTCTGGGCACCACAGAGGAGAGCATGGCCCCATGCATTTGTCTCCCTCATTAAGTACTGATAAGATCCCCTCTCAGCCTTATCCGAGCTGAACAGCCCCAGCTCTCTCAGCCTTTCCTCATGACAGAGGTGCTCCAGGCCCCTCATCATCTCTGTCACCCTCCTCTGGACTATCTTACATTTGAATAAATACCTTATATTTGGCCTTAGCAAAACTGGACCGACCAAATGTTAACTCAATTTTAAATTCTGGAAGCTTGCATAGAGGCCAAAGGTTATGCCAATTTTTTTTTCAAAACACAGTAGATTCTGGCTATTGTAAGACGAAACTCAGACCAGGCATAAAGTCAGAGATGTGAAGACTTCAGTTTCTTTCCCAGGCAATTATATCTTTAATTGTTAAAGATGAGGACATTGCAGTCACTGTTATTAAACTCAGCATGCATGTTTTAACAAGCAACATATGTAATACACACATAGAAGGCAATTAGCAAGTGAAGGGAGTAACAGGGTGCAAGTAGAAAATTGTTAGTAATTGTGAATAATGGTAGCCAGAGTAAATTATTCCCATTGAAAAGCACTGGGTTATTTGAAATGTTCTGTTTTCTGATTGCCTTATATAGAAAAATCACATCATGAGGTTCCTCATTTTGTATCAGTGGTTTGCACAAAACATCCAAAGCATACATAAGGAAAAAAGAAGCTAGGTTTTTTCCATTGTCATGGCTAACTAGAGGTCTGCAAATTTAGTTCTAGTCTCAGCGCCCAATTTGGGGTTGTTTCCTCATCCACTATTGTGAATATTGAAGGTTCTTCAGTTGAATTGCATTCTCAATCAAATGGGTCTTTACTCTCTAATTAATTAGTTTCTTCTTTTTTTTCAAGTGAGAGTTTATGTGAAATAATTCTAATCAAATCAGTTATTTCAATTCTCAGAAGTTATGAATTTTTTGAAATCTTTGCTGTAGATTTCTGCACAGTTAGTTAGGAGCAATTCAGCTCATCTGCTGTGAAGTCACTGAGACATTCTTAAATCACTCAGTGTCTTATTTTTATGCAAGAGGACTGCATCCACCAGCTTGTGGCTCAGAGACTTCCTGAGGCAGAGCAGTAAATTTTGTGTTTATCAAGTAAATTTGAGAATGGAAAAGGAGGATAGATTTGCAAAGAGATTCTCTTTTCTGTAAATGCTGGTAGATGGCTACTTTTGTAACATTTCTCCCTTAGTAGAGACTCAGAGAAAACTTGAACAAACCAAAGTAAACCCCAACCAATTATTTTTGAACTTCATAAGAAAGAGGCCTAGAGAATCCTGGGGACGAGAAACGGGGCAGGACTGACTTCCAGAGGGAGTATTTCTGGTGCCATTAGCTGTCTGTGAATTTTTAGTCTGAAACTTAGTATCTTAGATCCCTTAAATATCAACAGCTAAGAAGATGCAAGGAGAGATCAGGAGTGCGTCCCATTGCATATAGGAACTCTTCCATACCATTGGTAATTATTCTCTCCCTACTTTGTGTTTCTTTCTAATCCTACAAATTTATTTTCTTTTTCAATTACTCACGCCCTCTTAATTCCTAGCTTTTATTTCTGTGCGTCTGGTGGTATTTTGGTAGTGTTTTATTGAAGACTGGGTTGTTTTCATAGTTGTCCTACTATTTTGAAGTAACTCCAAGTTATTTCCCAACTGGCAGTGGCTCTTGCAGTTATCATGTTTCCAGGAGTTAAAATCAGTGGTCCTTGTGGATCCTTTCCAACTTGGAATATTCTATGATTCTATAATTTAGCCTGATTATGCTTTATTTGTTTTCTGTGCTAGTTTCAGCAAGGCAGAGTTTGTACTGAGAAAAGTAAGATGTGCTAATAAAGAAAAAGAAATAGTATTGTTAACAGCTCTCCTATGGTATGTGTTCTGTTTTAAGGTAGTGTCTGAATAAATTGTAGTATTAATCCATTTTCTAACTCATTTATCATTCAACTATGTTTTGGAAGGGCAAACTTTATTTTGAAAAAATTCTCAGAATAAGTAATTATAGGAATTGCTCAACCCTGAACCAACCAAAGCGATCAAGAAGACCGACTCATGTTTTCACTGTATGTACATGCAGAGTTGTTTAAGTCGCATCATATCCCAGCCATGAAAAGGCTAACAAATTTTATGTTGAAGACTGCCAATGAAAAGTACCTATTTCGAATTAGTATTTATTCTCTAAAGTGATTAGAGTGTGTCATACCATGAAGAATGTATATATTTCAGTGCAAGCTCACCTGTAACCAAGGAGCAGTAAAATGCAGTGAATGGTCCTGTCTGTAATTCATATTCAGGAGATTTGCTTTACAGAATCAGTCTCACTTGATGCACCAATTTACTTCAATAAAGATAACATTTTCTGCTTTCCATCCATGACTGCCCATCATAACATACAGTGCTTCAGCTTTCCCTGCTCAGAGAGGCTGTGGTATCTCCATCCTTGCAGGTTTTCAGGCAAAATTCATTGTTGGGCAATGGTTCTGCTTGGAGCAAGAGATTCCAGTGGCTGACCTCCATAGGTCCCTTCCAACCCACCTTTGTATGATTCACCCTGCTATGGCTCTAAGTGGGGCTGGGGAGCATGGGGAAGCTCATGTCATTGATAGTGGGTAAGAGAAATAGAAGTCAGTGCCTTGAGGATATATAGTAATCTCTTTTACGGCATTGTACTGTAAGGCCAAACAGGCCTTGATAGCATCACAGGTCTTTTTTCCGGGCACCTTAAAACAAATTCTAAACTGTCAGACATGCAGATCCCAAAGCGTGGGGTATGAAATAAGTGAAAATACATCATGGTCCACTGCAACAGGTACTGCCCATTAGCAAACAGTGTATTTTCATGTTGACAAGAGAAGTTGCTTGTAGCCTGAAGAATGTGTTTTTCCAGTTCTGTTTGTTTGTTTGTTTCTCCTCACAGTTAGTTTTCTCTTTTTGGGATTGCTTTACAAGGTGATAACTTTTCCTAAATTTGCAGATTATTGTAGTTGATATACTGGTTTATATTGCAGAATCATCAAATTATGCTACTGTGAAAAATACCGTTTATATACAGGTATCTAAACTGATTTTGTTTAATAATAACTTGTGTTAGGTTAATGTATAGTTGTTTAAGAAAATTTTAGCACTCAACAATATATTTTTAATGGAGAATTGTTTCTTACTTCTATGAACTGAATAAATCACGCATTTCCTGCCCGGGGACAGAAACCTTTACTTTTGTTTTGAGTGCCTTAGTACACTGTTTCTTTAGTTCTTGTTTTTGAAATGCTCCGAATATTTTCTTTCATGAGTACAGGTTCATCCTTTGATATCCAGAAGAGTTAACCCTTGCACTTTTCTCTTTTAAGCAGTCTTGCTTTATGCATTGCATTTTTTTTCTTTAAAGTAAGTCTGTTTCAATCAATATATAACACATGTTAATGTTATCATTAATATTTAACCTGTTTTCACACAAGACAGAGGTGAGTCTGTTTGTCTTGGAAGCAGTCATTTTTTTTCTTACTATTTCAGTGTAAGATTGAGCATATGCTGAATTCTACAACTGTGTTACACGTTTGCTTACTGGGAGCTGTTGGACTTATAGTTTAAGGCCTAATTTAGTTCTGTTTACCCAACTTTCTTCTTTCACGTCTGTTTTTTGTCTTTTTTTGTCATTCTTTTTTAATACATGCAAGATGTTGTCTCTTTCTCTTTGTCCTCTATCTATGTTACTTCTAAAATAGCCAAGTTTAAGATCCCTACAAAACTATAGTTTGATAGAAATATTATTAAATAAATGAGTACAGTCACTTTACGTAGCGTCCACTTAAGGAGTTGGTTTCAGTATGTCTGAGGAGACAAGACTTATGCCGTCACTGTATGTGGTCTTTCAGTACCTGTTCTCAGAAACTTTTGAACATAATTTAAAACCTCTACAACTCTTCAGAGGAGGTTGTGGCAAGGTGGAATTTGGCCTCTTCTCCCAGGTAACAGTGATAGGACAAGAGGGAATGGCCTCAAGTTGCACCAGCGGAGGTTCAGATTGGATATTAGGGAATATTTCTTCTCCTATAGAATGGTGGGTCATTGGCACAGGCTTCCCAGGAGTCACCATCCCTGGAGGTGTTCAAGAAGTGTGTGGATGCAGCACTGAGGGACGTGGTTAGTGGACATGGTGGTGGTGGGTTGGTGGTTGGACTCAATGGTCTTAGAGGTCTTTTCTAACCCTAATGATTCTGTGATTCTCTTTGTTCATATTAACAACAGTGAAACTTAGCTCAGAGATTCTGGTTAGTTCAGAACAAGTTTGGCTAAAGCATGTTGACCAGTACCATAGATTTACCCCCACACTTCTAAATTTCTTTTTATTTCCCGTGAAACTGAAAAAAGATATGAATTTTCTCCTTGAATGCTCATTGGAGATGACCAGTGTTACTTTCAGAGCAACAGTCAATCTGAAGAAAAAACATCTTAAAAATATACAAGTACTTGCTTTGAAAGTTTACTGTATGCCACTGGCATTAGAGCTAGGGTAACTGCTGCACAGACAGCTACAAATCTGTTATTAGATATTCTCCACCGCCTAATGTGCATGGAAGCCTGAGGGATTTTTTGTTTGGTTGTTGTTTTTGCTGCAGCGTGTTTGTATTGGTTTTAATGCGTTAGCTGGTTACCTAAGGAGCTGAGCCATTTTACAGTAAATATTAATCCTTCCACGGCATGCAAATACTAAATTTACCAGAAATTGTTATCGGTGGTATTTCTGACAAAGTAGTCATGGTACTTGTAAGCCTGTTCCTGGATACCTGGGTAAGGATCAAGAAGTTGGAAACAGTTCTGAAAAGAGATTGGTAAATGTTTTAAGTTTCTTGAATGATTAAAAAATGTCTCGAAGAGGCTATTAAACTCTGAAGCTGTTTGCTTTATTCTATAAATATTTTTGTTTGTTCTAAGTAAATAGTGAATTCTAAACTTAAAAATACAAGGTAAAGAGAGACAAAAAAGGAATGTTCAGTTTAATGACAATAAGGAACTGAAATTATATTTAATCACTAATTATTTTTTTTCTTACTGATACAACTGATGCATATTTGACAAAAAAAAAAGGTTTATGACAACAGTTGTTTTCCAAATTTTTCTCTAATATGAAGAATATATATAGAGAGAAGTATAGGTCATTTTTAAACTTCTATTTTTCTTGTAGTTCAAAGTCACTGTATTCAGCTCTATCACTCTTTTGGCTGAAGTAGAATTGACCTGACTTCTCTTGTACTCAGTCAGTATTGTCAAGTACTGGCTCTGGAGCCTCTGGATTCAAGAATAAAAATCACGACGACAGCTGAATGAGCTGTCAGCCAGGCTGTTGCAGATGGTCAGCTTTATATGAGTATTTTCAGGAATGATCACCAAACAGGCATTTGTTTCTCACTGGAGTATCTGCAGAATCTGTCTGCTTACACAAGAGGAATTGTGTGGGATGACAGATTTTCTTTCATAGAATTCTTTCATCAGAATTCTGGGCTTAAATCAGTACTTAAGTGAGCTAGAAGTAGGGGTCCATGATGTGAGAATACATTTGTTTTTTATCAACCAACCAACATGCAAACATAATTGTAAGTGAAGTCTGTATATAGTATTGATGGGTCACAGGATAGGTGGAGGAAAACACTATTCCACCATCTTGCAGTTACTGTTTGAGATCTGAAGTCGTTAATTTTGTTCTTTGTCTTTGATTTCAGAAGAAATAATGCAGGTGACAGGGAGAAGGCACTACAAGTCATGCTTCAGGTCCTGCAGACGTGTGATCACCCTGCTCCAGATATGTTTTGCTTGTGTGGAAGGATATACAAGGATATGTTTCTTGACTCTGACTGTAAAGATATCGACAGTCGAGATCATGCCATTGAATGGTAACTGAAGAAAGCCCAAAATCTTCCTTTAAAAACTTCTTCAGGCTTTTACAGTTATGAAAAGCAGAGCTGTACAATACAGAAGTTCAAAAGTTCCTCATTTCCATTTTTTTAATGGTTTGATTTGAGTAAGCGATTTACTGAGCGCCAGCTATTTGGATACGTTTCCTTGCTTCTGTATAGAGTGAATACAATGAGTATAGGATGATTCACCTAACTCTTCTCAAAGAAAATCTGCTTCAGGGCCAAAATAAAAAGCAAGTGAGCTCATGGGACATATGTCGATCCTTTGTGCAAGGGTGGTGCCCACCTTTGATCTCTAGGACATAGAAAGGTCTACTGTATTTAAGGAGCAATACTGATAACTGCATTATCTCAGTATCTCAGTAACCTCTCATGAGTGTGAAGCTTTAAAACAAAGCACTTGGAGCCTATTTGTAAAAGTTGCACTGAAGACTAGTACTTTCATTGCTTTTCCCATATGAATAATACAATAAATTATATTCTATTGCATGTAAGAGTTTAGCAGTGACCAGTTTAAGTTTTATTTTCACAAAACTACAGAAAGTAGCAGGACATACAACTAAGCAAGTTTTTCTTTCTCACCATAAGACAAAGAGTTCCTTTGTTCCAAGTGCTCTTTGCAATGCATCAGAGGCACTAACTAGCCATATAGTCCTTCCAGTAAATTAATACCAAATGGCTACCAAAACTTTGCAGTATTTATTATTCAGTGAGATGTGAGCTCTTGACTCTTCTCTGCAGGTACCGCAAAGGGTTTGAACTCCAGTCAACACTTTATTCAGGAATTAACCTTGCAGTTTTACTACTTGTTGAAGGACAGCAGTTTGAAAGCTCAATGGAGCTGAGAAAGATAGGTAAGCATCCACTCATAGAGCCACGGACATGTTTTTTGCCCCTCTCCCTGTGAAGAAAACAAAATGTTTATTGAGGTGGGCTGTGTGGATAGAAACATGGTTCAAGCTTTATAGTGACAGGTCCCCAGTGGCAGCTTAAAACATGGGGATCTTGAAGGACCGCTTTTTATCTTGTTGCCTTGGTGTAACTTTCTAGTAACTAGGTCCACCTAAAGGGCTCCAGGTGTAGGAGGGGAGCAAGGATTGACTTCAGCACTATCCATGAACTGCCTCTCCCGCACCACAGAGGTTATCCCATTGTATAGCCAGCTAAGTAACGTGGTGTGTTTCATCTTTCCTTGGGGATGTCACGGAAGAATCCTCAGGATTTCTGTTCTGAGAGATCATGTGGAAAGATCTGTCAAGACAGCAACTACTTCTATACATATCTTCCATGTAGGCCCTAGCTAAAACCCACCACTATAAGTTTATTAAAAAAAATTATGATAGAAACAGATATACATTTCTTAGAAGCATAATAGTAGATAATTATATTTGAAATCAGACCCTGTCTGAAATTCATATTCTAACCTCAGAGGTGAAGAATGCAAAAGTGGCTTTTAACCGTTCCCATTTCTTTCCTCTGGGGGGGATTTGCATAAACCTCTAGCCAGTGATCTCTTTCAGTCAATGCACATCTTGAGGAAACAGAGGTACACAGCTTACACTAAGAATCAGGTGGCAAATAGCACGAGATTTCTTTTTCAGTATCATATGTGATAGGAGTTCTGGCTGTTTTAAACCGTGCTGGGGATGTTATTTGCAGACCTAGCCTCTATATTAAGCAGTATTTATATTTTTCTGGAGAACACTTGCTCTTCTTTATTTTTATCACTAATGCTGAATCAAATCTTGTTGGACTTTTACTGATAGACTTATTAGTATATTAGTGTTTTACTGATAGAAAAATGTTTCCATTGAAATTTTACAGGTGTACGGTTAAACAGTTTATTGGGAAGAAAAGGGAGCCTAGAAAAAATGAACAGCTACTGGGACGTGGGACAGTTCTTCAGTGTGAGCATGTTGGCTAATGATGTTAGTAAAGCAGTTCAAGCAGCAGAGAAACTATTTAAGCTGAAACCTCCAGTATGGTATGTAGTAGAAGGCTGTAACACAAGTACCCAGTTCTGGGAAATACACAAAGTAAAACAATCCTGTAGACTCTTGGTTAATTTAACTGGATTTGTCCATCATAGATTGTTTGTAACACTAATGTTATACCCTGTTCTTTCACCCTGGGAAAGAAAGGGCAATGAAGGGAAATGGTAAGGAAGAAACTTACCCATTATTGTTGGCTATACACCCCATTGCAGCAAGGTTTATAGGAAAGAACTTAGAAATCAGTGACAATTCCTTGTGAAACAATTCTTTTCAGACTTTAGATAGCCGCTGCTCTGTCCTCTGCCATCTTCTACCTCATAATATCCTGTCCAACTGTCACGTAACTATTCATGTGACTACACCCTTTTGCAATAAGATGTTTATGAATGTCCAAGTGAGTTTGTGACTTAAGGTTTACGCTAAGTTAGCTGTTAAATCAGAAATGTGCAAAAATCAATCATTTCCATCACGGTAGTTTTTAAGGTACATTTGATTTTGCTTCACATTATACTTGCAGTTATTTTTTTGGATGTCTAAGTCAGTTAAGTGCTTTTAGAATCTGGTTAAATTCTGTTTTCTCTCTGTTAACTCACTAATTCAATGCATTCTAGGTACTTGAAATCATTAGTTCAGAATCTGATGTTAATTCAGCGTTTCAAGAAATTCACCATAGAACATTCTCCTAAACAAGAAAGATTGACTTTCTGGCTAGATATAATTTTTGAGGCAACGAAAGAAACAACTAATGGACTGAGATTTCCAGTAAGATGTTATGTCCAAACAAGTTTTGTTTTTCTTATATTTCTGGATAAGATATCACCAGAATTAGAAGATTCTAAGCACAATACTTACATGTTTAACTGCCTGTTATTTCATTGCATGAACCAAACCCCTGTATTCTGTAAACCTATACTTTTTAAAAAAGATTTGACCCACTGCCCTAAAATGATTGTAAGGAAATACTTCTAAGTCTCCTAATAGAAACCATTATCCTACCATTTGGTTGGCCACAGGAATGCAACATCTTCCTGCCTTGTCTTGCCCTTCTCTCTCCCCTAGAAACTTTTTAGGCCTTACTTTGTGGTTACCTATTGCCTATTCCAGAGCATTAGTGTTTACTGAAGATGTTATCATGTACTACCTGCTGCTTTATTAAAGAAAAATATTCTCTCTCTTAGGTTTTGGTGATAGAACCAACTAAAGTCTACCAGCCTGCATATGTTTCAATCAACAGTGAAGAAGATGAGAGATCTCTTTCTCTGTGGCATGTCTCTCCCACTGAAATGGTAAAACTGCCAGCAGATGCATCTCATGTATTCTGATTTATAATGCTTAAATTCACCTTTTCATGTGTAGATTTGGAGTGTGAAGATGCAAAAACTGACTTTTTACAAGGAAAACTTGTAAAACTTGTGAAGATAAAGTACTGGAGATTAGAAAAGAAATATGAGTGGATAAAGTTCAAGAGATTAGTGAAGGAATATAGACAGTATAATCTTTTGAGAAAGAAATAACCTTAATTTCACACTGGGATGTGTTTGACCAACACTTCCTGTCAGGATGGTGTAGGTGGAGACAAAACTGTAGAGAGGTGAAGTGTGGAAAAGACGTATGTTAGAGCAAGACTGCATAGTTACCTGGATCTGTAAATTTTATTTCCAGTATGCTGTGCTACTTCACTACTTGGAGTGAGTGTCCCTGACGCACCTCTCTTTTATGGAACAAATTCATGGTGTATATTTAGTGATGCTAAATACGACTCAGCTACTGAAGGGAGATCTGTGGGAGGCTACATTCCAAGACACAGGTTGTCCTTCTTTTGGTTTGCCTCCAATGTGCTCTCCCTGAGCTATCCTTGCTGGCTCAATACTTCTTTAGGAAGAAACATGAAGTTTTCTTTCCCTTCTAGCCTAGCTAAAACTAGAGCATAGTTTGCTTTGATGTTTTATATGAAAAATTGATCGTTTAAGTCAAAATATAGTGTTTGGTAAATTGTAATTAAAGTTTTTTTTGTTTGTTTGTTTGTTTTTTAATTTGAGGAAATACTCCTTTTTCTTCCATCCTGCAATGTTTGCATTCGTGTTTCCTCAAGTGAGTAAAACAGCAACAATTCTCATGAGAAAGTTGGAGGATAAGAAAAAAAAAGGAAGGAAGGAGGAAATAATGGAAGAGAGACGTTAGGAAAACTTTATTTTACTTACCATGCTGTAACTTTGTTTCTGATAGTAAGGTTAAACAGTGTTTGTATTAATCTGATATAGTTCTGTTTTTCACAGAAACAGATTCATGAATGGAACTTTACAGCTTCTTCCATAAGGGGAATAAGGTTGGTATGTCTGAAAAAGTGTTTTTTTAATGCATGCTTCGTGTTTCCCTTGAGTGGGAAATCTGGATTCTGCCTTAAATCTCTTCAGTGCATTGCCTGTCATAAAAGTTGCTTCTGTCCAACTTGGCTTGAAATGTCAAAATGGAAGAATTTTCCTTTCCACACATGGGCAGAGCTGTATATTTCACATAGAAATACACATCTAAGATTTGTTTATGTATTCTCTTGTAGATTTCCCTGTTTTCAATTGTATAGCTGCTTTTCTAAACTTGGGCTAAACTTCTATGTATTTTCAAAGTTGGGATATTTTGCTTCTAGAAATGCAAGAGATGGGAAACCAGGAGAGAAAGCAAAATGAAGTCTATGTTTACATCCTGATAGCGTCTATGGCATTCTTGCTCTCTACTTGTGTTTTGCAGACTGTAGTTTAGGACTGGAGCAACCATAAGCAAAGGCAACATGAGATGAGTCTTTATGTGAGTTGCTACATTGGTAGATTGGGCCTTTTTAGAGACATAAGTGACTCTTTGCTGGAGCCATTTATATAAATGAATAAGCTTAAGTGCTTGACAAACTTTACTTACCTAAGGTGTTCTGTAGTCCTCAATGCAGAGGTTTTCAGGGCCACAGTTATCACTATAAACATTTGAATGTTATGTCCCAAGTTTGTCATCTATGAAGTTGAATGATTTTTTAAGCAAATAAGCTCAGTGAAATAGAAATAAAATTTTGAATAAGGTGAATGGTAATTGCTATGAAAGCCTGTAATTGTGAGTGTGGACTTAGATCCTCCCATATCTTTGGTATTTGCTTCCAAGAGCAGTTTTTAGTTTTAATGAATCCAATGTGATGGGTTTTTTCTGTTACTCCAGTGCAGTGTAAGTGGATGTGAAGTTATCATTACCGAGGCAAGCCTGTGGAGCTGACTGAGCATAACTAAGCAAACTATTTCTAAAACATATTAATCACCTCTGGTCAACACATCACACAAATCAGTCATGACTGAGAAAGATAACTTCTGATTAAAGATATTCATTTGCTATGATTCTTAATCACGCTGGGGATTACAAAGCTCAAGGAAGCAGTCCATTTATATTTAGAGGAACTGAATGTTTGCTAGGTATATGACAGCTTAAAATTGTAATACTTCTGAAATTGCTTTTATGCCACAAGTATAACACAGTTTATAATGCAGTGTTTAGTTACCCTTTTGTCTGTCTTACATTTGCTTGTGGAAGGATCGTCTTGCTTTGTCATTTAGTTCTTGTGCCAGGTAAATGTTTGCCTGCTTTGCTAGACTAGGAGTTGCTATATCAGAACCAAGTTACAGAATGGCAAGGCATATTTTCAAATATTTCTGAAAAAAATCTTCTGGCAGAATTTTAGTATTTTGGAACATCTGTCAGTACAGCCCTAAATGATGCTACAGAAAGTTGGTCTTATAGTGTTCTGCACCGTTACTATAATCTACTGTCATGTATTTTAATTAACAGGTTCAGCAGAGGCCAAGTATGATTGAAAGAGTGACTAAAGCAACCAGACAAGAACAAAAATGCTTTTATTCATTTAATGCATAAAAATAATGACTGTTCCTTAACAGTCATAGCTTGGCACTTATGTGGAATGATACTGAAGTATTTGAAATGATAAGAGGTTCATTCCTGGGTTTACTTTCATATTTCAGTTGTGTTTTATGGCCTCTTCACTTTTAGCTTCAATGCATTTAGATGAGCTATTTGTAGCACTGGAAAGGCACAATATGCGATAAATAATCACTTTTTCAGAATTATTGCTGCAGTTTAGAGTAAATATTGGTCATCCTAAAACTTGTTTATTAGTATTAAAGCCATAAAGATATATACTGTGAAGGATCTGCTCACTGTATCTCCCTGCTCAGTTTTATTGTGAGTGTAATGGAAATATAAAAATATGAAATATTGGTCAAGCTTAAAAGAAAGACTTTCGTGGTATCTAGATTGTTGTCAAAATAATTCACTTTCCATAGAGGTATCAACAAATACCCTGAAATCTGATAGAACTATGCGAAGATGGAAGGGAAGAAGAGCAACAAACCTTAAAGCACTTGATATAAGTCAACATTTTACCAAAATAAGCAGTAGCTTAGAAATTCATCAAACTGGGGGTACGTTTTTAGTCTCTAGGATGTAAATAAGCTTAAAGCTTCTAGATGTAGTGAAGATTAATACAATTGCCTGTAGCTTCTAAGGAAAACATATTTGTTAGAGATTTCAATTAAAATAAAAATTACCTCCACTCTTTTCTGCTTCTTCTAATGGTTATGTCCAAAATAATCTTTCCTCAATGTTTCTTTTTACAGTATTTCCAAGTTTGATGAACGATGTTGTTTTCTTTACGTGCATGATAACTCTGATGATTTTCAAATCTACTTTTCTACAGAAAACCAATGTAGTAGGTGAGTTCATTTTCTGTGGGTATTACATGCAAAATCTGTCCCAAATGTAATTAATTTAGTAAAAATTGAAAGCTGACAATTTTGCCTGAGAATTTTTTCTCTTACTTTCTTCATTTCTTTTTACTTGATTGAGAAGCAACGAGCTAAATGCTGTGGTATTTAAGGTGATGAAAGCAAAGTCCCATCACACATGTTGACTGATTCTGGTCAGTTTAAGTTAAAGTAACTTATTCTAATGTGTAACTACTATTTTTTCTTTTTCTTGGCCTTGTCATGCATGGTACTATAATGATTTAGATTCCCTTATGTACCTGTACAGTTTGGTTTAGGTAAGAGCAACTGGATGCACTGAAAATTCTGACTTGCATTGTGTCACAGATACCTGTTATGGTTTGCCGTAGAATCATAGAATGGTTTGAGATGGAAGGGACCCTTAAAGGCCATCTAGTCCAACTCCTCTGCAATGAGCAGGGACCATTGTATTCAGATATTTTGTGATAACTATTATGTTGTCTCCTAACAGTAAACCTACTGACTAAGTTTCAGACCTAAATATAGACCAGATTCTTTCTGGGGACAGATAGTGACATATAGGTCTTCTGAATGAAGTAGGAGTAATTTGTTAATATACAGTATTTTGGGATGAACTGTATATTTTCTTGCGGTAATTATTAATTTAAGTGTTACATAGAATAAACTCATGCTAAAGAAAATTATTAGCTCTATGGAGTGCAAAGCTTAGAAGAAAGGAAGCATCAAAATTGTTGCCTGTTAAGCGTTAATTTGACATTGCAGTTTCTGTTATGAAGAAAGATAGCTTTTATTTAAAAATGATTTTTTTAATGCACAACCGGAGTCTGTTCCAGAAGAGAGTGCCTGTTAGTCAATGAAAGAGGTGTTGTAAATATTTTATAATCATTTTTAATAATTTGTAACCATTTATTATGGAATTTTGAGGAGGAAAAAAAAAATGTGGCTCACACAGGAGCCTACAGGAAAACTTGGTCTTGTGCTTAATGTTCTCCATCCCAGAGGACTGGATGAAATCGGTTAGAATCCTTTTTTTCAAAATATGTTACTTTTTCTATTTTGTTGTCTT
Source organism: Pavo muticus (assembly GCA_016647715.1). Taxonomy (NCBI): domain Eukaryota; kingdom Metazoa; phylum Chordata; class Aves; order Galliformes; family Phasianidae; genus Pavo; species Pavo muticus. The sequence continues at coordinate 56,289 of JACDJE010000186.1, read as the reverse complement.
TCTGGATGCCCAACTAGAAATGACAAAATTGGATTTTCAGAAGTAGTGAGGAATGACATTCGCAACCAAAGTCTGTGGGAACATTTAATTTGAACTGAAAATAATAGAATTCTTGTCACTACACAGGAAGAGAACCACCAAACATGATGTTACAAATCTTGTGCCACAGGACTGAACTTCTGAAAATCAATACATGATTTTTGAATATCTCAACTTCTTCTCTAATTACATTTGTAAATATAAGGACGTAGTAAGCACCTCACATCAAACTATGCAGCAAAAATATTTGTGTTGGATCTACCAAGACTTTAGTATGCAATTACAAACAAGTATTTAGTTTTGCAGGAGCAAATAAAATAATTTTATAAATTGTTAGGCTTTTCAAAGTGTATTTATGTTCTTCCTCCTTCAAAATAGGGTAAGTATGGCAAAAGTAAATAATGAAGGAAACCTGTGTCTGAATGTGCTCTTCCATTTGTTTGCTTGCAAGCAAGGCCCATCCTGTATGTATTTAATCTCTTGCTGAAGGGCTATTTTTCTTTGATCTTCTGTTATTTATTTCTCTCAGATTCTGTGGGTTGGTGAAAGAAATTTTGTCTGATGCAGTTGGCAGTGCTTTGGAACTAGAAGGAGAAATAGATGGAGAAACATTGGAGGTATGTCAGTGATCAAAGAACTCTGAATCATTTTCTCCATTTTCCTTGCACTTTCCTATCAGTACACTGGAAAGACAATAAATAAAATTTTTAATTCCTTAATTATATATGAAGTTTCAACTCTTAAACAATTATTTGTGACCAGAACTACATTCATTTGAAAAATACCCAACTATTTTTAAATGAAATGATCCTGCTAGTACTGTAAACTGTATAAATCCCTAAAGAAGTGCGTTACTGATTTTATATTTACACTGCAAACAATCTATAGATAAGAATCATCTGATACCAGCTGGCTCAAGAGAGTAAAGAAAAGATACGGTTGATGTATCTGATGAGTGTAAAAACCCAATTGCGGTCTGTTTGATTTGGATGTCTTTCTGCTTCTGTCCCATTCTACCAATTCCATTATACTTACAATTAAAAGCCTTTACAACAGTGAACCTTTGTAGTAACTGAGGCATCAGAAGAGGACGAAGAGAAAAGATGACCCTTTACTGTACTGTTGCAAGTAATTTCATACTGTGGGGAGGAAGAATTTTTGCACTAAAATTTGCACATGTTGATGACAGAATTCTTTCCCCAAGTGAAAAGGACAAGATAAAAACTCCTGTTAAGCCCAGCTTAATACATATATATGTAGTTTTGGCATTTATTATAGGATTGGGGTCTGTGTTGGCAAAGAAAGTGTATAACCTATAGCTGCAGATTTTACACTGCATATTTATGAACTTAGCTCATGACAGGAAAAAACTCAAAACATCACAGTCTATTCGGATGTGTAATAATCTCTCACAGGAAGTGAGTTCACCATAGCTTAAGTATTTTAAAAACAGAATTGGTAAAAGCCCTTGAGAATGCACAATGGGAAACAATCCTGCCTCAGTCGATGAAGTATGGAGAAATGACCACATAAATTACTGTTAGATCTTTAAGCTACATCATTCTACGAGTATTTATCCCTATGTTTTCAGAATTATCACCTTGTACTTACTATCTTAGGTGAGGAAATTAAAAAAGAATTTGAGATACTAAGGGGACGATGAATTTGCTTAGCTTAAGTAAGAGGCTTAATGCCTTCCTGCAATCTGAGATCTTTTTAAATGAAACCATGTGTAAAAAGCACCTTTGTATCTCCTTGATGGACTTTACAAGCATAGAGAAATCAGAAATTCTTACAATTAATAAAACAAATATTAATACATGGGGAAGGGGAAAAATAACCTCGAGCATAATTTTGGGGAAAAATGGTCATTTCAGTTAGAATTCCTGTGAGAATGTTAGTCTGAGATGATGTATATTTTGAATTGCAGTGTTGCTTGAAAGCAGCTACAGTTTAGATCTCTGCAACTAACAGACTTGAAAGGGGAGTGTGTTTGGCAGCTCTTTCTGCCTTAGAATATTTGTTTCTGGGTATTGATATTGAAGAAGTTCCTATCATTTTTAAAGTTCCTACTGCGCTTCACGTAGGATATATTGGAGATCAGACATCCCTGACCCACATTCGTACAGAAGTCAGCTGTAAGCACTTGTTTAGTCCTACATCATGGCTGAATTGCACGTGCAGAAGATCACATATTCAGACCTTTGGCACTGAGCAGTGATTGATTCAGTCTTTCTTTGTGGCTGTTGGAAAGTAGTATTGAACATATATGGTCTCTTGAAATGTCTACCAACTAGCAGTGAACTATAAATCTCATCAATTTTCATGTTTCATGGGGTGCAGACTGGAGAACGCAGTGATTATAGAGCTGCCTTCAGACTAGACTGTTGCAGATGGGATTGTCAATCTTAAATTCTGCAATGTGACTGCTGTATTCTTTCTGCACAGTTTGATGTCATATGATAGCTGTGAAAGCTGGATGTGTTACTAGTGAAGAACTTGACAAGTTTTACTTATGGCATTTTGGGTCAGTTGTGCCTATCATATAACAAGATTATGTTATAATTGTGAAGTGCTGAAACATGGAAAATGAAACTGTGCTAAAGCTAAGCTAACTCAAGTTTAGCTCCACTGAGCAGAATATGCTGTTAAGATAAACGACAGACAGTTTTTCTTTAGCACCTTCCATATAGTGACAGGAAACATCTCATCTTTTCTGAGAGGAGAGAGGGAGTTTCAGCGACACATGGATAGTGCAATACCAGAACTACAAAGAAAAGTAGAAGACACTTCACGGAATGGCTGATGCTGGCAGGCACCTCTGTGTCCATCAGACCCAGCCCCTGTCCCAGCAGCACACCCAGAGCAGGGTGCCAGGCCCATAGCCAGGTGGCTCTTGGAGATCTCCAAGGAGGAGACTGCACAGCCTCTGGGCTGCTTGTGCCAGTGCTCCGTCACCTGCACCGTAAAAAGGGTACTTCCTTTATTTCAAGGTAATAGATCTCAAGTCTACATTCTGTATGAGGTAGTAGATGAAGCAGAAGTAGAAACATCAATTGTCGTGGCTACTAAAAAAAATATACTGGATAGGAAACTCACATGAAGCTGCAGAGGATATTATGCAGTTTTCCTGTATGGGAAACCTGTTTGGATTTGGGAAGATACAGAGGAAGGTCTGTGCAAATCCTGATTATATCTGAGACTATCAAATTTATCAGTTCCTTTCTTATATATTTGCAAAAGTGCTTTTTAAATACCCTTTATCAACTTTTTTAAAAATAGGAATTGGAATCAAAGATGCTTTGTTTAACCCAATCTCCATAAGAAACTTGGGTTAATTTAGTATCTGAGGTGTTTTTTGATTAAGCATCACTCATCAATAGACTTTTCCACTGGCCTTTTTGTAGGAGATCTCTGATACGGCCACCACAAGGGACAAGGCCACAGGGCAGTGTAAATTAGTGTAGCTTTGCTGAAGTTTGAACCAGCAATGACTTACAGAGATGGTAGTATGGCCCACCATGTTTCAATAGCAGTGAATACAACCATTTTTATATAATTAATTTTATATATATGTATATATATTTTATATATAATTAATAATCCTTGCAGAGGATGAACTAGTAATGAGGAGTGTCGGAATTGAACTTTGCTGTGGCTAAGCTCAAATAAGGTATTAGAAAAATGTTCATCCGAGCTGATATAACGAGACTGCCAATTTTACTTATGAAATCATAGGTTCCATACGTATGGTCTATACATTTACAATATGAGGGCTCTGTCAGCAAATCTCGACCATGACATCTGAACTGTCTTTTGATAGCACTGTTTCACTGAGCTTAATTTACCATTGTGTTCCTTTTTTGGGTGAATGCACTTGGAAGTTGGTTAGGGAAGATGTTTTGTAAAGCAAATAATGTGGACATTTTGAAAGTTGTATAATGCATGAGGCTGGTAGGTAGGTACCATCTGCTCTGCAGTAGCTACTCTGCACTGTACTAATTCAGTGTAGTGCAGCACTGCTGTTAAACCTCTCTGTAATCTCAAATGCTATTGATCACAATTAATGTACTGCTTTGTTTGTCTTATCTGCTTGCAGTACGAATATGATTATGATGAGAAGGGTGACAAAGTAGTTCTAGGAAAAGGTACTTACGGAATAGTATATGCTGGAAGAGACCTTAGCAACCAGGTCCGAATAGCCATCAAAGAAATACCTGAGAGAGACAGCAGGTAAGAGCGAGCTTATTGTTGTATGTACACATTGCTAACAGAACTGCAGTTGTTTGCTGAAAACTTGGCTCTTCTTAACAAGTATTTCTATGTGGTTGGTTTATAATGTCGCAGTATACTCTCATCCAATTATTGTTTCCTCCTAGTATTCCTCAGCAGCCTTTGGAGAATGAGGACTTTTAATTATTTGGAAAAGAGTTTATATGCATACATATTTATGTGTATACATATATATGTGTGTATGTATAAACTTTATAAAAATGATACCATTTGACAATATGTATATACATATATCTTAAATCCTAGAAAAAATAATTTGTTTTTAAAGTTACAGTTGTATCTCATCTGTATTCCTTTCAAGGAGGAGTGAAAGGATAAAAGGAGTTTCCAAAGTGAGGGTACTACGCAGAACAAAGCAGACGTGTAAATGTGTAAATACGTTATTTGAGGGCATGTTTCTCCTCCTCAGTTCCTCTGAGATCTACCTCTGCTTTTTCTCAGCGGGCAGCCGGTCACTCTGCATTTTGAAGGTCATGGGCAAGATGTTTACTGAGAGTTGGATCAATATCACTATAATCCGTTCTGTTTTTTTCAAAATATCATTTTATCATTGCCTAAAGCCTTTTCCCCCATCGTGAGCTACTCCTTGTTTTTTTTTTTCTGTTTGTTTTTAATAGATATTCTCAACCTCTTCATGAAGAGATAGCACTGCATAAATATTTAAAGCATCGGAATGTTGTCCAATATCTTGGATCCGTTTCAGAGGATGGATACATTAAGATTTTTATGGAGCAGGTGCCAGGAGGTTTGTATTATTATGAGCTTAATCTCTCAAAGAAACCAAAAGTAGTTGGGACCCTGAACTTAGTGAAAACCAGTGGATGTGCACTTAATGTGTTTGTGCACCGTATTTGGCTTTTCTGTTGAGACATTCATTACCAGTGGCATTCTTTGCATGTGAAGAACGATTTGAAGTATGCAACTCCCAGTCCCCTCTCCCTTTCCTGTAATAATTATAAACCTAGAGAAAATTTATTAGAAAAAAGCTATGTAATGTTTGGTGTCAAATCCTCACACGCTATAAATCAGTAGAGATAGAGCTCTGATTTCCTTTTAGCCTGAGCAGCTAAATAACTGGAGCTTTTAAGATAGCTTCTGTCGAGTGGTAATACAGGTTGAGCAAACTGAATATGAATTGGTACCTACTAAGTTCAAACAGTGATTTTCCTTGACAAATCAAGGACAGAAGGGATCTGCTTCTGTTGCTCATAAATTACGGTTTTGTTCCTTTAACCTTTTCTACATTTAAGTCTCTCTTCACCTACCCTAGGTTACACTCCCATCTCCCTTTTGTATATGTCAATATAAGTCAGGATGAGTGTAGACAGTTTTGTAATTTGCAAAACTGAAACAGAAAGAAGAAAAATCAGGTTTTCCATAGAAGATCCACACACAAACATTCGCAGAATAAATAAACATATCTGGGGCATTCAAGACTGGAAAGACTTTTATTTTGGATTCTTGTGACTTTCTGACCTAAGAGCCTTTTTACTTTTTTTTGTTGTTCTGTTTTAAGCTGAGACGCTGACATGTGTGACATGTTGATATAATGAACTTAAATCAACACTTCCGCTTGTTTTCCTACACTTGTTAAAAGTGTCAGCTGCTGCTGTTTGCCTGCCTTTTTTTCCCCTATTCATATTTGCACGGTGGAGTGTGCTGTGATTAGTTGCTAATGCCAGGGTGTTATTGAACCAATTCTTTTATTTTTTAACTCTGCAACCAGTGTTAAAAAGAAACCAGCTGTTCAGATTATGCAAGATTCTTTGACCAAACTTTTAGAAAGCTGTTGGCGTAGGCTACAAATCCCTTTAACTGAACTTGTCTGGCATTAAATAGAATGACTGCACCTTGGTTATTATGAACAGAAAGACTGTCCTTATTTTGGCTCATGATTAGAGTATTTGTGTAATTTTAAAAAAGATTAGACCTATTGAAGGCAGGGGAATTGTAGATGACTTACCTCTTGCTCTGTACATCCATTAGTTCATTTCTTTAAGATCGTTCCTTCGTCTTTTCCTTTGGAATTTCCAGGGCTTAATCCCATATTTGCAAGGAAATAGTTTTTTGTTTCCTTTTTTTTTTTTTTCCTTTTTTCACTGAAGTAAATCAGCTTGTTTGCTTGTGCATCTGGCTCACAAATTATAGTATATTACGTAATACAGTGTCATCTGTTATGGTTTTTGTTTCATTAAGGGCTAAATGGTTGCTAGTCCTTATCTTAACAGTTGTTAGACTGATGTGAGGGAGATGCATATAGCCCTATCTTAACATTTCTTCCTGTCATGGTGATGGAAACAGAGCTGGCAAAAAAGAAACAGCCAGTCAGGAGCAGTGGAAAATGAGTTGCTTTGACTGAACTAGGAATAATTTGGCTTGATTATAAGTGCTGTCTTTCTCCTGTGTTAGGATATTGTGCAAAAGGTTTATCTGGCCTTAAATGTTTAATATTAATCTTGGGATTTTGTTATCTTGATATGCTTTCTTCTTAAATCATGTAGGCAGCCTCTCGGCTCTCCTGAGGTCTAAGTGGGGGCCAATGAAAGAACCCACAATTAAATTTTACACCAAGCAGATTCTGGAAGGCCTTAAGTATCTCCATGAGAACCAGATTGTACACAGAGATATAAAGGTAAATTTTTCCTCTAGTTTGTCTTGTGTCATTTGCTTTTCATTTTATTTACTTCAGTTCGTTTTACTCTAACCTGACATAGAATTTTTAATAGAATTTCATGGAAGCTTAAAGCAAAAAGAAGGAATACAACAATCCCTTGATGCTTCTGGAAAATTCCTTTGTAGAAAGGTATATTACAAAGATAACCACAAACTTGTAAGAGTATTGAGGCTGGGATTTGGAATCTGCGCTTACCTGTTTCCCCCCCTCCATCCCACACCTTCTCTCTTTCATCAAAACTACAGGGGGATAACGTGTTGGTGAACACCTATAGCGGCGTGGTAAAGATATCTGACTTTGGTACTTCCAAACGGCTGGCAGGAATCAATCCGTGCGCTGAAACATTCACGGGTAAGACCGATTGAACAGAGATTTTAAGGGTATTGTTAATATAGGTTCTTCATTGTCATCTAGGGCTAGACCCACGATAAGTTTAGATGTAGAGCCAAGAGACTCTTTGGATTGCTGGTGAAAACAGGATCAGGTCTCTTTTATTCTGTGCTAAATTGTGCTATAAGTTCCCTTGTAGCACAAAGTCGTAAAAACTTGCAGTGTTGGGGGAAAACAAGGCTTAATGAATAACAGCTGAAACTTCAGGCTGTAAAATGACAATATGGTCACATCATTACTCAATTATTTTATCAATTAGGTAAAAAGTAGGTATGTTTTCACTTGTTGTATGACCATATGCATAAGCTGATAGCACAGGTCACAAGTCTCACATTGGCCTGCAGTTTAAGTACGTAAGTATGGAAAAGGGTCCATAGTCATCAGTCACGTGGAACACGGAAGACAATCCTATGTTTAAAGGCTTCCCACGACCTGATGATGACTCTGCATTTCCTCCTTTCTTAGAAAGTGAGCCATGACCATAAAATCATGAAGATTCTGAAGTGATAAGTAAAAACTTTTTAGAAGAGTAAGTTATTAGGCAAGCTAGTGAATTGGAAATTTGACCTCAAATTACCATCCAAATCTGAACAGAGCATTCGTTGTTTGCATCTTGAGATCAGCATCCCAGCAGGTGCAGGCATTTGAAATGAATCTGTTTTCTGCAAATCTTTAATGATTTTAATTAGAATCCAGTTATATTAGGAGTCATTTAAAGAGAACAAAATAAGTGTTATTTTTGCAACTTGGAATCATAAATGCAGCACTTGGATGCTTAGAATGAAGCACTACAAGAAAAAATCTCTTCGGTTGCAGCAGGTAAGCGTGTAAATGAAGGTATGTCTGAACAGAGCTGGTTGCATGCTGCCTTCTGAAGCATTCCTTTAATGAGTTTCACCATGTTTTCCAAAGTATTCAACACATAAATTTTAACGAGCCATCTTCCTTAAGTAGCTGGATGAATGGTCCTCAAATGCATACAGATAAACAGAAAAGAATATTTTCAGGTTTTGCCATCAACATCTGTCCTTGTCATTGTTGTTCGATGAGTTGTTATTAGAGATGGTTTATGGAGAAATAGTATCTGAAGAAATGTCCCCATACAGTAATAAAAAAAAGTAATTTTTTCCTTGCGCTCCTCTTCTTCTTTGTTCTCTTGTATGTTTGCTGTCCTGCTCATGCCTTAGAGGTGTAATTTACCGTGACTAGAAATGTTTTACTTAAGTTCTCAGTTTGGATTTAAAATCAGTAGGCAGGGAGCTATTGCCTGGAGCGGCTTAACAATTCTCTTGCTATTTGTTTTGCTTCTTAACTCAGTACATAAACTGCAGATTTTAGGCGTTATGCAATACAATCAGGTGATTCAAGGGTCAGGCTTCTAGTGGTTTAAACATTAGATCAGTCCATTCAAGATGCTAAGCCTGAGGGCAAAGCTGTGGCTTGAACTGTTGTTCCACAGTAGTTTAATGAACATACTAATATCCGATGCCGTTATCTTCACCAGATGTCCTCTATTTTATTCTTCATAGCTTTACCACAGTGTAATTTCATTGCATTCTTAAGAAGAAAAATGATTTAAAGATACTGTAAAAGACCTGGTAGAAATTTGTGTGGAAAAAAGTACTGTAGTGGTTAAAACACACAGAATGTTTATGGATTTCCTTTGCTGATGTGGATTGTTCTTGTAAAGCCCTCTTGTCAGTTGTCTGAGTATATGATTGAAGACCAGTGATTCCAGGTTGACCATCATTGTTCCATTTATGTACTGTGTTTTTTCTTTCTCAGTATTATAGCTAGTTATCACACTCAGACTGTCTACAAGCAAACTTCAGGGGCATCCAGTTTTATCTGTTAACAGCCAGCTGCTGGATCTTGTTTTGTCAACATGTCTAACTTCAGAAGTTTCAGTAGGTTTTTCTTTTCATCTTTTTGGTAACCCTGGTTGTCAGAAATTCCAAAAACATCAAGAAGACTTCATGGAATTGCAACTTATGATGAGCTCCTTGATTTTTGTAGTCATAGTGTAATCAATTTATCTTGATTACAGCCTCAATTGTCTTTGTGTAAAGAAAATTCTTTATCAACTTATATTTACCAAACCACTTGTATGAACTAACTTTTTGAAATTCCCAGTCACTATAGTGCGCAGAACCAATACTTTTTTTTGTTGGTCTTTGGTGGTACTGTCGCAACTCCATTATTTTTACAAGACTTTATTCTTTGCTTAAAACAAAACAAAAACAACAACACACCACATCCATCTGCTTGCTAGGTTATTCTGTTTCAAAAAAAAAAAAAAAGAAACAGCATCAACAACAGAATACCTGAGTGGAGTAATTGCTTTGACACATTGTTCATAGGGTTTTTTAATTGGGATTTTACCTTATTTACATAGTGTAACTTTGCCTTCTCATCACCATTACAGGTATTTCTTGCAGATGTTGGATTTTTTAAAGCTACTGTTAAGTCCTTGTTGGCTGATTCTTGATGGTTTAATCGTGTTAAATCTTGCTTAATATTATGGAGAAGTGTTTCCATGAACAAACCATCTGAAAGGAAAAACAGATTGCACCTACATCGAAATAGGGATCTGAGAACTGCCAGTATGAAAAGAACTATCGAAGAAAATTTTTCTAATAGTTATTGTCCTAAAGATATCTATCATTTAGTTTGTGTGCTACAATGAATCTTAGTCTGCTCATGGTGAAGGACTGACAAAAATATGTTGTGAAAAACAAGTATGCTTGCCCCTTCTGCTTGCTCGGTTCTCTCATTTCCCTACTTGTAACAGCTATACCCACCAAACCATTTTGTTTTGCACTCTCAGCACTCCGCTTCTACTTCCCAGTATAGAACTGTATTTTTTTCCCCATGAGCTTCTTTCTTCTAGCTTTCTCCACACTACCAGTGGACATCTTATTATTTAGAATCCCATCTTCAGTCTTTATCAGCAGAGGCATTTTGGCCTCTCCTTGAACTGCTCACTTTTTTGTTATAGGTTCCTACACCCATGTTCTCGTTATTTGAGTAAACATTTGAAAAATTGAACAATATCTGTTACTGCTGTTTTTCAGCACCTCCTACCTGCATAATCTTTACAATTTAGTGCCTGCAAAAAATATTTCACATGATTTCATGTTCTAAGGAAGCATTTTGATTGTTGAGTATACCTTTAGCAGTTTAAAGCCTTGTATTAGAAAGAAGAAAAAGTTTATAGAAAAGATCCTGAAACAAAACTTTCTGTCTCCTTCTCACTGCCAGTATTGGAAATCAAATCTTTTGGCTATATGGGCTGCATTTGTCAATTTTTGGATTGCTTAGTGGTGTGTTTATTCTCTTTAGTAAAAATGAAGAACATGCATAAAACTTGGCAATCCTTTTTGTCCTGACCAGGCACGTTGCAGTACATGGCTCCAGAAATCATTGACAAGGGACCACGAGGATATGGTGCACCAGCTGATATCTGGTCGCTAGGCTGTACCATGATTGAAATGGCAACAGGCAAGCCTCCATTTCATGAGCTAGGAGAGCCTCAAGCAGCAATGTTTAAAGTAAGTACATGGATTTTTACTATCTGATTGATGAATTGTTGGATTCTAATTTAATTTTTAAAATATTAATTCAGTTGGTAGTAACCTTTTGTTATATGGATTGTTTTGTACAAAGCCACAGTCCCACATGTATTCTTAATTCTGACTGAAGAGCTCTCTTCTGCTTGAAGTTGTACTGCTCTAGTGAGCAGCAATTTATTTTTGTCCTAGTAATAGGTCATGACTCAGAGCAGCAACCTCAGGAATGGGTTAAGATATATGAAAACTAATATTCTCTGCCTTCTATCTTCTCCTGCTCTTGATTTCCCTATTGGCAACCAGAGTCTCCAGTGACAACAGTGAAGTTCTTAGTGCTCCTTTAAGTCTTCTTTTTTTTTAAGCCTTCCTCCAAGAGGATGTGTTTGCCTTCTCTTTCAAAGGCTCAGTCTTTGCGAGATAGTAAGAAGGTATTATAGAAGAGGGAGTCCAGAATTTCTGGTATGCAGTGAGGGACCTCTGCATCCTAAATCCTTTCAATCAAAGCTACCTCCTTGGTGAATTGTTGTCTCTACTACTACATTTTTTTTAACATATCTGTACGATGGTGATGGGTTGGCAGTTGGACTTGATCTTAGAGATCTTTTCCAACCTTAATGATTCTGTGATTCAACGCCTACATGAATAAACACTTGAAAATGCTCCAGAAAGTTCTGATAATAAATGTGCTTGAAAAACTCTAAAATGAATACTGTTAACTGGCTTCTTCTGGTATGTTGCTGGAAGTTGCAATGTGAACATTGGTGTAGTTCTTACTCCAACCATGTCAAAATAAACAGTAATTATCAGTACATGTAGTAAGCTGGGCTGCAATTCACCATGCTTCTTACTAGGCCTGTGAGTTGTCCCATGCCCCACAGCTAAAAGGCAAAATGGGTGGCTATGGTTTTTTTATATTGTTTCAGCTGTACAATGGACTGTCCTGGCTTTTGTTTAGTGTTGAAGGGTATAACCCTGCACCATGGTGCCATCAGCTTGTGGCGCTGTCCCATTTAAGTCAGCTGGGTGAGCCTGTCTCCAGGGCACTCCAAGGAATGGGCTGACCATGAGATGGGCACGTTGAGAGGAGTGGTCACAGCCCAGCGAGCTGTTGGCTGTCTTCTCTCTGCCCAAAGCAAAGGTGGTTGGTGATATGATATTGCCCATTTATAAAGCACTGTCCAGGGTAACAAATCAGATAAAAATGCTTCAACAGAAAAGGTAGGTGTTCTGATGTTGTATCTTGCCAACAGGAGACAACATAAATAAATACATTGTTTTGATTTATTTATTAAATACATTAATGTAATTGCAGAGGTTAGCAAGTTGCATATGCTAAAATAAAATTGCCTTCAGTTTTTATTCAATGCTGAGGTTTGAACGTGCTTAGCATTCTGATTTGGAAGGCATAATGCATTATTAGCATTTTATCTTCCGCACCGTCATTCAAATGCAGGCACCACTGCTCAGCACTTCTAGCTTCAGCTTTTTTGAAGCCTTACCGCTACTGTTAAGTGCGTAATGGTGCCAAAGTATGTTAATGCAGCTCTATAATGAGATTATTTAAATAACTATTCATTTTATTAAGCTGCTGGCACCTGCTTAGCTGCTGGGCTGCCATTGTCCCTTGTGATCACTGTCTTTCTGCTTGGTCACCAGAGCATTTTGTGTATAAAGGTGCTGAGTCTACAAGACAGACATGCGTTACACAGCTCTGACGTCAAACCATTTAATGCCAGATTAGCATTTAAGAGAAAGAGGGCAGTGAATTAGCTGGAGAAATCACAAGGGAGCAACTTGGATTAGTGCATTTGTCGTTACTTAAATTTTGGGGGGATCATCTCGATAAACCTTTGGCCATGATGTGATTTTCAGTTCCCTAACTCTGAAAGGCTATGGAAGACATCTGGCCCAAGTGCCGGGGGTGGTGACAAGGTCAAGGTCATTGTGAGCATTGGTGCAAGGAAATTTGGCAGCAGTGGGAGCAGAACAGGTGCAGGCCCCGGGCAGTGAGGCAGTCGTGTTAGAGGAGGAAGTCATTCCTGATCCTGAGCATGGATGCGCTGCAGGAGATCAGCAGCTGAGAGAGATGAGGTGCACTACCCCAGGAAGGATTTGTGGTAGTGCTGAGAAACAGCATTTGAAGCCCTTGGGATGGATGGTGTCCAGATCTCAAGACTGTCTGAAGGTAGGTGTTTGGACACATCTGTACCTTGACATTTGTGTAGCACAATGGACATTCGGACCACATTTGCAGTGCAGTAAAACAGGATCAGAGCCTCACTGTCACTTCACTGCTTTGTGTTGGCACCTAGCTTGCTGCTTTTCCACTTTGAAGATATCATCAGTGAGAGTGTGCTGGGTCAAGCTAAGAAAACTTTGGCCCATGCTCTCCTTGCTGCTTTGTTAAAATAATTTGTGTTTGTGTTTTACTTGCAGGTCGGGATGTTTAAGATTCATCCTGAAATTCCAGAATCACTGTCTGCTGAAGCAAAAGCCTTTATTTTGCTCTGTTTTGAACCTGATCCTTGTAAGCGTGCTACAGCATCTGATTTGCTCAGAGATCCTTTCCTGAAACAAGTCAACAAGGGCAAGAAAAGCAGAATTGCATTCAAGCCTTCAGGTATCAGCCAAATGCAGGTCAACATCATTAGTAAGGGTTATGTAAGAGATTGGAGCCATTAAGCACTTTCTTTTACTTGTGCCAAGAAATCAGCAGGAACTCAACAGCTGAAAGTGCCTGTGATTTGTAATTAGACATATTTAAATTGAACAATTTCCTCAAAATATGATGTCTTGCTTATTTTGTGTACTGCGTAATTACCTCCCAACCAAATTCTACCTTCTCCCACAAATAAATTACCCATTTATAGGAAATGTAAATTAGAAAAATGATGCTCTGTAAAGACTCCAAAGCCATTCTGCATTTTAGATTCATGGTTCTGTACAGCTCAGAGATCTGGGCTTCATAGAGCTGGTCCTCGGCACCTGGAAATGGGTCTGTCAGGTGTTTCTGTTGACATTTGGTTAGTGTTGTCCAACTTGATATCTTGGAAATCTGGCTCTGTTTGCTGAGGGATCTGTGTTGGGGGTTGTTTAGTTTTATCCACCTAGTGTGTTTCCCCCTGCATCCCCAGTATATCAGCCACATTCTCAGTGATAAGACAAGCAACTGTTAGTATAGACTTATCAAATAAATCAGTGTTTGAAGGAACTGTCCATTTAAAAAATAAGCAAATCCACCTCTTGTGTCTGCACACAGACACGTTCACATTCCCAATACGAACTGAATTGCTTCTCTTTTTGATCATTTTTCCCTGTGGCAGAGAACTTTTGAAAGAAGAGGAATGGAATTCTAAAGAGGGGATAAGAGGGAACTAGCAAATAATTTATAACATCTAGCTGAGCTGTTTTCGGAAAGAAAGTGGGTGTCTCTGTCCTGAGAGGCAGTGGGCGAAGAGAATTGCAGTCCCTGAAGCTGGACTGGGTTAGAGGGAGAGCTGGGCTCTGATGGTGGGGCTCTTTGGGATAACCCAAGGAGCTGCTGCTGCAGGGGAGCACTGGGAGCAGCAGGAATCAAGCTTAGTGTTGGCCATGGCCACGAGCAGAGCAGACAAATGATACAAACACTGCATCCTGCTTGAGAGGAGGAAAGGCAGCAGCTGCAACTGAACATGTGCGTGGCTCCCCAGAGCCAGAGAGACCTGTGTTGGCTGCAAAAGTCGTCTCCATGGGGAGCTAGGGGCATGAAGCAGGCCACGGCCCTGCAGCTGCAACAGTTCATTTCATCTTCTCACCATTTCCCTCAGTACCCATTTCCTGTCTTTTCCCACATCTTTCCATCCTATCTCTTTTTTTTTTTTTTTTTTCTTTCTTTCTGATAATAAAAGCAGCTCACATCAGATCTCAACCTGTACCCCTGGGACAGCAACTTTCAATTTTCTGTGCTGCTGAGAAGCCTTGAGCTCATTCTCACAGTGTGACATACCTTGTTTCATCTCCGTGACTGTTTAACCTCAGCCATTTGAACATCTGTCATGCACTATGGAGGATATCAGAGCTGTCTGAAGAACTTCTAGCTCCCTTCCTCCCCCCTACCTCATTGCTTCCCTTCACCATTTGTAGTGACAAACATCAAAACTTGTGATATTTTAGCTTCACGCATGTGCAGACTCTGAGAGGGCAGAACTTTTTCCTTGGCTTTCCTATCACACAGCTGCACGCTGGCAATCAGGATTACAGCAAGTCCTTTGTAGGTTACCTTTTTTCTTCTTTCAAGATGAATTGGAATGGGACAAGAGCTTTCCTTCAGGCTGGACCCTAGAGAGGGAATCCTTACTGTGGGCAGAGGGAGATGAAGACAAGGTTGATGCCGTGGGTGTCGGAGTGGGAGCGGAGAAATGGAGTCACAGAATCATTAAGGTTGGAAAAGACCTCTAAGATCATGTAGTCCACCCACTAACCCATCACCATTATGCTCACCATGTCCCTCAGTGCCACAGAGATGTCTCAGTGAGGCAGGAAGAGCTGGGCAGTGGGGTGCTCCCTTCTGGGATCTGGCTATGCTGGTGATCAGCTGTATGGGCCGAGACAGGCTCCTCAGACAGCTGTATGCCACTGGTAGCTCTTTGTGAGAACAGCAACACAGGGGAGCGTGTGTCTGCGTGCAAGTAAGGGTACCAAAATGGCATTCCTTGTTCTTCTTTTAAGCACGTTGCTCTTCCTGCCTCTGTGTGCTCCAAATGTGTTCTGTGATGTCTGCTCACAGATTACAACCGGAACGCATCCCTCCCGCTGCCAATCCATGGAGAACAGGCTGGCAGCAGCAGCAGCGAGCACGGCTCTGTTTCGCCAGACTCCGATGTACAGCATGACGTGTTTTTTGAAAGGCCGAAGAGATCCATTTCAGAGATTCACACAAGGCATCCCATTGCCCATTTATTGAGGTAAAACAGTTGCTTTTCACTTGACACTTGTGAGGGCTGTGTGGATTTAATTCATGTTTTATTCTGTCTGGGGGCATTTATTTCACGTGATGACTAGTTAAGCAGGTGTGTTAAACAGCGAGTGAGTTCACAGGCAAGATACCAGTTAATTTAAGTATTATTTATATCTAACTAATCAACAATGATTCTTTCTCTTTAAGGTTTCTGTGCATTTATGTACTTTTTTTTCCCAGTGAATAAATGTCGATCTCCCATTGAGTGATTCAGGGGTGGATGAGCTGCCCCCTTCCAAGCATTCTTGAGAGAACGCGAGAAAGGGGCAGCAGACAGCTTTGCTGATCAGAGAGCACAAACCAATACTTTCAAATGAGTATGCCACAGTATAGGACCAGAAAAAATAAAAAGCAATCTCAGCCCCAAATTCTCAGCTTTCCTCCCCAAAACTGAGCCAGTGCTGGCTGATAATGGTGCCGTTCCTCAGCAGGGTGACATCAGCGTTGTGCCATCAGTGAGGTTTTCATCAGCTGAGGATATGAGCCCTCTTCTCTCTCAGAATCGGTGTTTAGCAGTGTGATCAATGCTCTGCCATAGTTTAACTCACTTTTGCACCTACCAATTACCCCTGCTCACTACTGACAGCGCCGCCATGTGGGCAATTCTGAGGCCTCTTATTTGTGGCCCTTTTGCTGATGCAGCGTGCCTGATGAGGGCCTGGCCCCGGAGGACAGAAGTGCCTCTCCTTCTACTGAGGATAAGGATTCTGGTCTGTTCCTGCTACGGAAGGACAGCGAACGCCGGGCAATTCTATATAAAATTCTCAAGGAAGAACAGAATAAAGTTGCTTCAAATTTGCAGGACTGTATTGCACAGGTAATTTCATTTCAGCTCTCCTTTTCCTGCTTCAAAAGGAAAATGACAAGCCAAGTAGCCAGCATCACTCCTTTCCTGAAAACTAATAAATGAAGTTGCCAACAGTGGTAAATTGATACGACTTTGCGTTTCTGTAGTCCAGGTTCACAGTGGCACTCACATGTGATGGCTTGTGAACTTCAGGTGGTTGAGATGTTCCTTCTGAATACCTTTAACTGCGTTTAAGCTTTTTGCTGTAGTCTGAATGGGTACCAGACATCACCTCTTGCATGCTGCTGGGCTCCCGTTCTTTGGGCAGTTGGTGGCTGCTGGAGGACTGAGGTTGGTGAGACGTGGTTTTGGGGATTTTTTTTTTTCTTTTCTTTTTTGGTGTTTTCTTAAGGACAAAATTGTGAAATAGTTCATAGCCTTAACAGAGTCTAAAATTTGAACGTGACATCTCAGTCAGAAGTAACCATGGTTTTAAATATTTTCCAGGATAGAGAAGGATTATTTAGTAAAGCACGTCCTACCTCAGTCCCCAGCTGTTCTGTAGCATTGCTTTAATCATCTTTCCATTATTTCTATAATACTTGCCCTTTTCCTTTTAATTACGCAGGTGGCTGTTCTTACATGTACTGAAATGGCTTTAACTGTAGGGGGTATGGGCTGCAAACCAGAGAATGAACATTTGAGTGCTGTCACTGTGTATTCCTAGAGCTTTCTCTGACTTACAATAGATGGGTGCATAAACATAACGGTTATATAATGTCTACACAATTACTTGGAAGTCCAGAGCAGCTTATTGTGGGAACACCATCTACAAACATTTGGGTGCCTTACCAACTCACTCTGCTGCTTTTATGGAGGAAAGCTGCCCTCTACAGTACATTGGACAAATGTGTAAATATTATCTTGGACCTCTCCTCTTTGTGACAGCCACGATAGCAGTAGGTGTAATTCATTTTTGGAAAATAGGAGTTACTGATAAAAAAAAAAAAGTAGACAAAGGGAGAAAATAAAGACTTGGCAGAATCAAAGGTTCTGTGGTATCTGTACTTAGGTATGAAACATACATGTGCAAAGCTATAAATTGTAACCTAGATACTAATACTACTAATTAGATACTTAATGACATTGGGATTTACTTGATAGACGTTCATTATCTTTTCTCCAGAGCTCTGAAGAACTGCAGCTTTCAATGGCCCACATCAAGCAAATTATTGGGATTTTAAGGGACTTCATACACTCTCCTGAGCACAGAGTGATGGCTTCTACCATATCCAAGTTGAAAATGGATCTGGACTTTGACAGCACTTCCATCAATCAGATTCATCTGGTGCTGTTTGGATTTCAGGATGCGGTGAGTTCCTTGCCTGGCACAGAAGGAGAGGAATTCTTCCTGGACAGACCTCTCAGTGCAGGGGTTTGTAGCCTCTCCACTCTTCCTCACCTCTCCCCCTGTTCCTGCTCTTGCTGAACAGCCATCAGAAAAGCTGCAGAGGGGCACGTGGAGCTGAAGCCCTGACAGATTGTAGCCTCAGCCTCAGTGAGATGGGTGCTCCCAGTCTGGCCATGAAGCTGAGTGGGGCTGAAGGGCTGCCCATGGTCTACCAGCAAGCTCTAAAGCTTGTTCTGCATCCTGCATTTTTTCCCTATTTACCTCCCATTGTACGGTGCAAGGGCGTGAATGTCACAGTCTGGTTTGAGAGCTCTAGCCTAAAACTGTCAAATTTGTTGTTTAGCCTTTCAAAAGTGGGAGGGTTTTGGTGGTTCTTGCACTGAAAACTACACCTTAATATTGAAAAACCAGATTTTGTTTCCTAAGGTGCAAGTAAATATTGTTTGTTGCAACTTAACTTACTTTTACTTGCTCATATATCTGCAGGTGAACAAAGTGTTAAGAAATCATTTAATAAGGCCCCACTGGATGTTTGCAATGGACAATATAATTCGCCGTGCAGTCCAAGCAGCAGTCACCATTCTTATTCCAGGTAAAACAATCCAGTTGTAAACAAACTAAAAGGAAAAGCTGACTGTGCATTTGTGTAGCAAATGGAACAGGTAGATGGTTCAGCATACTCCATCAGCATGTCATGACCTGCCTCCCCTGTGCTACTAGGTCAAAGGCACGGGATCAGAAAGAAGCATTGATTGCGAGGATTAATGCCACAGTTACAGTACAAAAGCACACAATGGGTACCAGCGGTTCTGCATCACCAGTCTGGTCCGGTTTAAAAAACAAAATAAAATTAAGTAAAAATTAAACTTAGTCCAAGCTGGACCATTTGTAGTTGGAAAGAAAATGACTCTATACAACATTTAGATAATATTCAAATGGTTAATGCTGCTTGTCTGGTCTGGTTATGTGTTCTGACAAATGACTGCTCAGCTCTGGAACTGATGCAGTGGCAGTGCATTTACCTGAGGAGAAATACAATCTTGGTCTACAGATGGGTAGGTTGCAGGAACAAGCACCACCATCACCAAAAGGGAGGAGGTTAAAAGATGGTGACCTGTCCAGGAGTAGGGCTAAGCTGGAAGTGAGTAAACTCTGAAGTGCGGAACACTGTTTCCAGTATGAGAATGTTCTGAACTCACTCAGTGACAGTGAGCCCTTTCAGTCCAAACGTGCTGTGGCACTTCTTTTAGCATTAATGTTGTAACATCCATGGTCCAGCTAATAAGGCTTTTCCTACTCCTCTGCGCATGAAACAAGTCCTCAGCCTCAGGTGAGGCTCCTCCACCTGCAGTAACAAAGAGCAAACTGTGCTACCCTATGGAGATAAACCAATCCAAATAAAATCTTATGATGTTTCATCAGAAC
The DNA here is from genome assembly GCA_016647715.1 of Pavo muticus. NCBI lineage: Eukaryota > Metazoa > Chordata > Aves > Galliformes > Phasianidae > Pavo > Pavo muticus. Next base: position 36,705 of record JACDJE010000186.1, on the reverse strand, counting down.
TTCGAGCTCACTTTGAGCCAGCATCAGAAACTGAAGGTGGCGACAAAGATTGCGACGAAGTGGAAGAGAGTTTCCGTCCCTCTGAACAGAATGGGACGGAGGATGCTGCCTTCACGTCAGGAGTCAGCACCCTCAGCTCCGTGGTGTCACACGATGCTCAACAGCAGCTTAGCCTGGAGTTGGGCAGACTCAAACAAGAGACCATAAGGTAACCCATACACAAACACTATGCATTTATTTCTAGGGCCTTTGAAAAGCTCGCAGACGTGCTTCCTGCAGTGACATGTACTTACCTGGTGGCAAAGCACACCTGCCAGCAACACAAACGGATTCAGAGTGCACTGGCAGCGCCAGTATGACAACTCAACAGCTTTCAGTACAACTTCCATTTCTCTGCCAGTAATTTTTACGTTGCAGAGTGTCCTGGTGGATTTCTACCGTTAAGTAATGATGGCTGTGTAATGCCGTTAGTTTCTTTCCTACTGCCTTAGATGCCACCTCACCTACTGGCACCATCAGAGATATTCTTGCAAGTTTTATGAAAATACAGCAGTAGACACCAGGGGGACACGACGTTCCTTCTTCCTCCTGCAGGGGATGGCCAGAATAGCTCTGTACTTGCCCATGAGATGTGGCAGGCTCACTAATGAGCACAGGCAGAGCTCACCAAAGCCCCTTTCCTATTTTTCATGAGTTATATTTATATGATGTTGCTGCCGATGCATCTTCTGTATGGACGCAAAGTAAATCATCACAGCGTTACACTGCCTTGCAGTTAACTATAAAAAAAAGACAGAAACTCTGCCCAGGGAAACTGCTGTACACCAGGAAAAGAATTTACAACATATTTACTAAATTCTGCTGCAAAGGTGAGAGCCTTAAAGTGCTACCGCCAAGCTGAGACTCAGACAACAACAACAAAAATCTAGCATAAGATATGTTACTTAAGAGTGTTAAGTATCCCTGGTATCAAGTCCCGTGGTAGTTGTTAAAAAATGATATGTGTTTTTTTCAGTTAGATTTATTCTCGGTATGGTGGCTGTTTATCTCTCCTGTACACTAACAGGCTTTTGGAAAAACTCGTTCAGAAGGAGGAGGAGTATCAGAGCCTCTTACAACAATCTTTGGAGCAAAAAACGCAGGAATTGCACTTGCTTCAATTAAAACTTAAACCTGGAGGTATGAGAAGATACTGAGTGAGTGAGTACTTTGACAGCATGTATGTGCAAATTCATGCAAATTCATGGGAAAAACACCACTTTTGTCCTAGTTTTGAGGTGGAATGACCTATTATTATTTTTTCTGTTAAAGGCTGGCAGCGGCCTGCATCAACTTTAAAAGAGAATGCAGACCCAGAGCTCACAAACTGGCTGAAACAACAAGGGGCAGACCTGGATACCATTAGAAGGGTAATATATATATATATATATATATATATATACACATATATATATATATACCTTAAAAAAAATGGCAGCCCTTGTTAGCAGTTTGGTTTCAAAGGAAATACTTATTTAGGAACAAATTTCCCTTTCAGTTTGCTGAGGAGGATTATACACTGAGTACTGTCCTTAATGACATCACTAAGGATGATTTGCGATGCCTTCAGCTGCGGTAAGGAAGTATGTCTTAGGTCACTGCTGAGTGCTGAATTAATAGAAATGGGGGGGAGGGGTAGATGTTATGATATTCTTACAGGCCTATTAATTTACTCTGATCTTCTGTTAACGTATGAACAACACTGACTGCCACACTATGACAACATAAACTATATACAGCAAGTTATAAAATGCCCTCTAACTTTTTGTGTTTACCATGACTGAGAACTTTTTCTCTGCCATTCAGCACCAAATGGTCATATAGGCATGAAGAACTTATTTTTTCTCCCTGTTTCACTGTCATTCTGTTAATCTCTGGCTGACATGGAAGAAGTTTTTGGCCCTAAGCTTGAAGGAGTATAGTGTTTGGGTTTTTTTTAACGCTGTCATAATCAGTAAATCATAAAATCGTAGAATTGTTCAGGTTGGAAAAGACCTTAAAGATCATTAAGAAGTCCAACCACAACCTAACAATACTACCCTAACAACCCTCCACTAAATCACATCCCTGAGCACCACATCCAGTTTTTAAACACATCCAGGGATGGTGACTCAACCACCTCCCCGGGGAGCCTATTCCAGTGCTTAACAGCCCTTTTAGTAAAGTTGTTTTTCCTGATATCAAACCTAAACCTCCCCTGGCACAACTTGAGGCCATTTCCCCTCATCCTGTCACCTGTCACCAGTGAGAAGAGACCAGCCCCGCTCTCGCTGTAAGCACCTTTCAGATATTGCAAGAGAGCAATAACGTCTCCCCTCAGCCTCCTCTTCCACAGACTAAACAGCCCCAGTTCCTTCAGTCTCTCCTTGTAGGACATATTCTCCAAGCCCTTCACAAGCCTTGTTGCCCTTCTTTGGACCTGCTCCAGCACCTCAATGTCCTTTCTGTACTGAGGTGCCCGAAACTGAACACAGTACTCAAGGTGAGGCCTCACCAATACCGAGTACAGGGGCAGGATTGCTTCCCTAGTCCTGCTCATCACACCATTCCTGATACAATCCAGGATGCCATTGCCACACTGCTGGCTCATATTCAGCCGACTGTCCATCAGTACACCAAGGTCCCTTTCCCTCAGGCAGCTTTCCAGCCACTCTAGAGTTTTCTTCTTGCTCACTTTCAAGTAATGGAGATGATGGTTTTTCCCTAACCAGTTACTGCTGTCCCTAATTGTTCTCTATTCTTCTCGAGACAGTGGCGGTCTTCTCTGCAGAATTTGGAATGCAATATTAATCCACCGACAAACACCTGAGAAGAAGTCCACGGAGGCAGAAGGTTAGCTCTTTGGAAACAGCGTGTGTAATGGGAGTAAGCAACAAAAGAGAGATACATTCCTAAATTATTGGATGTACATATGTACATAGTCTCCCTGCCTTGCAGGTTTTGCACAATCACGTAGCTCATTTGACCATCAGCGTAATACACAGTAAATAGTAACCAGCTTACGGAAGAGTAGCACAGAAGACAAATGCCCTATCACTGTAAATATAAAGCCTTAGCTGAGACAGAGTTGATTTTCTTCATAGTGTCTGGTACGATGCTATGGTTTGGCTTTAGGAGAAAAACAATGCTGATAACAGACCAATGTTTTACTTGTTTCTGAGCAGTGCTGTATAGATCTGAGGACATTTTGATTTTTTAGCTTCTTGTACTGTCCTAATAGGGAAAGGGCCGAGGGGAACACAGGGAGCTGGGAGGGGCAGAATGAAGACTGTACCACATACCTGAGAATTGGCTTTAGCATTGTGCATGCTGAACTTAGAATGACAGGTGTGCTGGCTGATGGTTTAAGCAGGAAGGGTTTAAGCTCCAGCGTATGTCACCTCTTCCTCTACAACTGTACGCAGCTTTGTGTACGAAAGCTACTCTCAGTGAGCAACTAAGCAAAGCCTGCTGTGATGGTTTTGATTTTGTAACTTGGCTGCAGCAAAAACACGGCAAACCAAAAAGGTCTTTGTTTCTTTATCAACCGCTTTCAAAAAGAAAACGCAGTCAGAAAACCAGATTAAATGTTGTTAAAGTTTAATGTTTCTTTTTTTTTTAAACACTGTACATGACAAATACGGCAATCCAAAGAAAACCTCTGAAGCAAATATATAACAATTTAAATAAACTGCTGCTTTCTCATAATTCAGCTCCTTCCGAAACAACATTCAGGCATGTTTAAGACAATCTGTACTGTGATGGGACTGCCTTACTCAACACCTCTTCTTTTGAAAGAGGAGGTGTTAAATAAAGATTAAGGTTTGTTTCTGAGTCATTACAGTTCTTGTAAATGCATTCACTTATTCTTACGAATGGCTGACAGACTTATACTTTATCCACTGGTTTGGGCCGCGCACTTCAAAGGGCGGCTCATTGAAGTAAATGTGGTTACCTAGTTCTTCCAGTGGGGGCTCTGGGTCAGTGGTAGCGAACTGAGCAGCTTCCTCTATCTCTTTTCTCACTGCCACGTCAATTTCCTAAATAAAGAAGAAATGCCAATTAGAAGGCAGCTCGGAAAAAGCATCAATATTTTGAATTTAAAAGCGATAACGAAGTACTGATCAGACCTAGTATTAAAGCTGTCTATAAAAAATTAGAAAACTGGGAGTTTCCTCCCTTCTAAAGCAAAGCATAGTACAGTTAATTAGCCCAGAGGAACAAGAGCACACTGAGCATTTTCCTTTTTGCATTCTCTTTCTGCAAAACAATGCAAGTATACAGAGAAATGTGACTGCAACCCTGTCGGTCGGACATAAACCCCACCACTTCTGGTGCACGGACATTTACAAGGTCTAAGGAGCTCTCAATAGCAGAACAATCAGGATATTTACACCATTTGCTTAGAGAGCTTCTGGCTCCTTCACTAGGATTCTTCACTACCACTGACCATTGTCAGTGTAAGACTCACAACTCAGAGCGTTACCTGCTTTCTAGCTCATGTGGACAACTTTGATTTTTAGACGTTAGTGTGACAAGAGATGTATTTGAAACACTAACACTCACACACAGAGCCTTGCACTGAGTTACACTCAGCACCCAAAAGCAAAAAGCAGTTCCTGCAGAGCACAACTGCATTAGCTGGTGTGCAACAAAGCTTTACTATCAATCACCAAAAAAATTACGTTCTAATAAAAAAGCTCAAAGAACAAGTGAATAAATAAGAAATAAGTAGTATGTGAATGCACAAGAGCTTGCTTAAACGTCTACTAAAAGCCATACCTTTAATTCTTCAACGCTAGCAAGGTTATTGTTGATCATTCTGTCCTTCAGCAAAGTAATGGGATCGCTTTTGCTTCTCACTTCTTGAATTTCTTCTCTAGTACGATAGCTAGGAGGGACACGAGCAAAGAGATAAACCTCAATAATTCTCTTGAACAGAAGTGATGTTCTGGACACAGCTCATTTTTAGAGAAAAGGTGTGACCAAAGAATTGTCAGGAACGCAGCGAAAATACAACAGCATTCATTATCCAAAGTACAGCATGGCTACATCCAGAAGACTTCTTAGATTTGAAAGTGGAAACTGAAATAGATTCAGACTTAAACACGATGCGGGCAGGAAAAGGAAAGCTGCTGTAGCTGAGACGGTTACTACGAGGCTGTATTTCCCCCTCCCCGTCTCCACTGAGGGAAAGAGCAGTGGGGGCTACATGACTTGCTCTGTGCTATTACACTGGGTCACACCACTTAGAGAGGGAGATGTTTAACGAACTCCATCAAAACTTTCAATTCACTACAGGTTTCCAATGAAGTCTTAAGGTATTTGTCTACTTCATGTACATCCATTTGAAAATGCCCAAGCCTTTTTGGCACCTGTACGCTTGTGCTTTTTAAGAAGCATTCCATTTGACTGGGCACTCCAGCTGTTCCTTTGCTTTTAGCTTACAGGATATTTATATACTCTAAAAACCCTGGAAAAGTGCACTGCTTTTCAGTCAAAGCTTTCTTAGAATACGCCATGAAGTCACACAGAATGCGGAATTCATTAATAAAAGGTACAGAAATTGAGCAGATATTGCTTGTTCTGAAAACTCCATTTCTTAATACTGAAAACAAAACAAGGGATGAGTGGTCAGACTCGTCATAGTGATTTTATCATAACCTTCACGCATTTCACACAGTTTTGGGATTCTGACCATCAATACTTATTTTCAGTGAATGCTAACAAAGGGTTTCCATGGTACCTTATGCCAGGATCACTCATACTGTGGCCGTGATAACGGTATGTCTGCAACTCCATCACAATAGGACCCTTAAAAAGAAAGAACAGACGGAGAGCATTATCACCTTGAGCAATCGATTTGTTGTTTAGCAGTAAGTATTTGCTACAAGTGAACTGTACAAGCGACAAATGTTTTTAATTCGACTTTCTCTCTTAGTTTAATCAATTCACATAACATTATCACAACCAGTAAAACAAAACTCTTCTTAAATGAAAAAGTATGTTGATAACTACTAGCATTTACTTTCATGTTCTTATTGAGCACTGTTAAGCAATATGGTCCCTTCTAATGCCATTCCACCATTACAGAATCACAGAATGGCCCGGGTTGGAAGGGACCTCGAGGATCATGAATCCCCAACCCCCCTGCCACAGGCAGGGCCACCAACCTCCCCATTTAATAGTAGACCAGGCTGCCCAGGGCCCCATCCAGCCTGGCCTTGAACACCTCCAGGGACGGGGCATCCACAACCTCTCTGGGCAGCCTGTGCCAGCACCTCACCACTCTCATAGTAAAGAAATAACCCAGACTATTTCAAATTGCTTATTATTTCACTTTAAGACTGTAACTCCCAGCAGCTTGTTCTTCTGTGCAAACTTCCTTCTGTGCATTCCAAGCACAAACATCATTTCAAAAAACATCAGATCATGTCAGAAAAGAGTTTTATTCTTGTTGGACAGGCACTGATGCTGAAAAACCCTTAAGGTTCCTTACAGTTTTGTACATATTCCTAGGTAGGTACATAATCTCTCATTGCCATATATCTAGTCTCACAAAAAAATTACTTCACTTTCCTTTTGTTGTAAATGTAGAACTATTTTTTGTGCCCCTTCCCCTAATAAATTTCTTCATAAAGAACAAAGCTGCCTAACAGTCAAAATGTTTTTCACAACAGAGTTTAAGTAGGGTTGCTAGAAAGGAGAAAGAAGTTAACAAGGTCTTAAGATTTTTTTTGCCTTAAAGCTTGATTAAATACCAACTGCGTGTTTACAACTCTAACAAAATTAAAGAACGACTCAATTACTCAGAGATTCCTTACTGTGGAGAAACAGAGGAAATAAGGTCAAACAAACAACAATTCAACAGTAACTACAGAAAGTTGGCTAGATGGGGAATGTTTTATGCAGCAATTATTGCTGAAAGTTTCAGCTATGGTGAAGAAATGGCTACCGACTTACTTTTCCAGCTCTGCAGTACTCAGCTGCAAACTTGGCTGCTTCTCGAACACAGAGAACGTCCATCCCATCCACCTGATGCACAGAACAAGTCAAGTCAAAAAGAGACCGGAAAACAAACTTCCAAATTCAGTACTTTCATATCACAAATCCAATAGGAGCTCAATCTCAAATCTTCTCTTTTTAAAAATATCTACAAATATATTTATAAATAGAAATACACAGGCATGTACGTATTGCACACGCGTGCCTCAAAGCATGCTGGAGTTGTACTCACTCTGAGCCCTGGGATGAAGTCTCCTCTTTTGTAGTAGTCAGTACTGGCTGCAGCTCTTTCAACTGAGGTTCCCATTCCATACCGATTGTTCTCACAGATGAAAATACAAGGCAACTTCCACAAGGCTGCCATATTGTACGTTTCAAATATCTGGCCCTGAAAGAAAAGGAGCAAGTTCTGTCTGGACAGGGAGCTCACATTTCAAGCATTAGGCTCTACTGAAAAATCATTCAGCTGCAGCTAGCAAAACTTTTGATACCAGAAGTGATCTGAAACCAGCCTCTTGCTGCAGCTCAGCAGCAATAAAAGAGAAGTTATATTATAAAGGTGAATTTCATCTGCGCTCATAGTTCATAGAACTTCTTAACGTTTAAACCTATTTCAGTCTCTCTGTTAGAGTAGCACAAAACACAGAATGGTTTGAGTTGGAAGGGACCCTTAAAGGCCATGTGTTTTGAAAGTGGGAAGGTAAAATCAACAGTGCACTCTAAATCACTATTTTTTTTTCCATCTGGCTTTATTTCTCTGCCAGTACCACGAAGATAATTGTCTCAAAGTAGCGGTTCAGCAGGATGCACTGCTATCAGCAGACTTGTTTTTTTAAACCATCATTACACAGATTCAAAGCCAGATGCTGTCTGGGTTGCAGACACTAGACAGACAGGGGAAGGTGCTCCCCTACAAGCCAGCAGAAAGGCAGAGCTCACAGTTCACAGAAGGAAAACTGACCGCCCACAGTCACACTGCTCCTCACAGAGCTACCTTGGACAGCTTGTTTACCTGGTTGGCTGCACCATCCCCATATAAAGTCAGGCAGACCTCATTTTTACCAAAGTATTTGCAGGCCAGCGCAATCCCAGCTCCAAGAGGAACCTATCACAGTACAGGACAAACCAGAATTTTAGAACAATGTTTAGGGAATGTTGGAGACAGGTTGCTTGTCAAGTGCAAAGACACTTCCGATATCAGGGATGGGCTCAACAGATAAAAAGAGCAGTAACAAATGGAAATGGGTTGGTGACAAACCGTCTAGCAGCCAAAATATAAATAGTAACTATATTCTTGGCTTGATGCAGATTGCAAAGCTGTCAGCAAGCCAGACCATCAACAGATTTAACAGCCACAAAGCAATAGTAGCTGCATACAAGTTCACATTGTGAAAATTGAGAAGAAACGCTAGGATGGACACCAGCCAAATTCAACTCATGTTTCAAAGTGGAAGTCACGCATATACCTGAGCACCGACAATACCATTACCACCATAAAAGTTTTTGGTATACATATGCATTGATCCTCCTTTTCCCTTCGCACATCCTCCTTTTCGACCTGAAACATGAACAAGTGATTTCTTTTTTCAAAGGAAAATGCTATACAGATGGTAACACCTAATCCAATTCCTAAAGGTAATAATACTGAGACAACGTTACTGTTGTCATGAGATTCATCTCAGGAGAGTTAAGATACTGACTCTCATACATCAGACATAACGGCCTCTCCCCACAGAACTTACAGTTAAATATATCACCAAACAAATAAAAGAAGCCAGGGGGAAGAATGCTAATGAAAACATCACTTGAGGAGTACAGAATAAGATTTACTCATTAATTATAGTAAAGTAGGGACTAAAAAGTGCTTTTGTATTTTTCAGGACACTGAAACACCTCAGGTGGTTGTCTATTTGAAATAGCCAGTACGGTCTACATTTCTCATATATCTAATCCACGGTACTTTAACAAGAAGTGCAAGAAGTACATACAGCCCTTTTACTTTAGCTTCTGCAAGAAAAATATGAACGCTGTTCCAAGTTAATTGCAATAACCTACACTTGTCCTCCCCGTGACAACAGCCAGAAGTAAAAGTTACAGACAGGACAAGGAATCAAACGAAATACCTCAACAAAAACCCACAACTCCCTGCCTCCAGATAAACATTCAATACCTAGCCCAGCACTGTTCAAGCTGTCGTTTGCAGATAAAAACCAGCCTTATTCCTTCCTAACATATGTACCTCCCCCCGCCCACAGAGTCAAGGTATTCTTTGATCCGTTCCATCCGCTCCGCTCCTCCAAGTTAAACCTCCCAACTTAGAAAGTTTGAGAAATGCCCATCTAGCCATCCCCTCCTCCAGTGCAGTGTGAATGTGTATTTCAGCATTTGCATTTGTTAGCTGCCTAACCAGTTATCAAAAACCATAAGAATACCGTTCTCTAGCTGAGATCCTACAGTTGCTAGGCACTGGGATTGTCCTCATATAATTATAACACATTTCAACGATGTTGAGATGTCAAAAAACAATCTCTCAAGCCCCTAGCTCTTTTTCTGCTCAAGCAATGCTCAGCCAATTGGTATTTCACCTAGCTGCTTGTCAACAGGGATGTTCAATGTGTACCACAAGGGAATTTGGTGTTAGGGGAGTGCATTCAGTAATTCTGTATATATATATGTATACGGACATGCATGTGTAATGCATTTTAATCACTGTTTGTTTGTATATATGTGTATATATATATACATATAGAGAGAGAGAGAGAGCATGATGTAGTGATGTAGAATAAGGAGTGGAATGTCACAGTTTTGCGATTTTGGTTTTCGGTATTCCACATCATAACATCATGTAGTGCACTGGGAGTTCAAGTGTTAACACTCTATCCGGGTACCTGTCCCTACACATCACGGAGGTCATGGGATCATCCCCCCCGGGGGGAGTCTCCTGCTCTTCTTATCTGACTGGCGAAGAACGCAGGAGGTTTTTCAGGTGCTCTCTCTCTCCTATTTTATTTGATTTATTAGTCTCAATTTCAATTAGATTGTATTATATCATACTTAGTAAAATAAGTTTACCTCCCTAGACCGGTGCTGCTGTTTATTTTCCTTTCCCTCTCCCTTCCCATTTTTTGGGGGGGGGAGGGGTTGGGGAGGGGGACCCTTGGGCCTACTGTCCCTGTCACAGGCATAGACTGGTCTGGATAACCCCGTGACACTGCTCCCTATTTCTCAGGCCATTTCTCTCATTTTTCAGAATCACTCATCTAAGAGCGCACCGCTCACCCTCAGCACATACTGTGCTACTTTCCAGTCCAACACACACAACTCCTCTACACCATTCCCCTAATTAGGAATGGAACTACGCTGGCAGCAGAAAGCTGCTGTAACATTTTGCAGAATACACCCTTTTGTTTGACAAAAACTTTGGCAATTACATTAAACATGGTTTTCTAGTTACATTTCAGTTAACCTGCGATTTAGTTATTTCTTATACAAAGTCACAGCTAATAGCATCAAAAGATTTAATAACAAGTAATTAAACTGACATCTACATGTTTTTTCCCCTGTCCATTATCACAGAATCATAGAATGGCCTGGGTTGAAAAGGAGCACAATGATCATCTAGTTTCAACCCCCCTGCTATGTGCAGGGTCACCAACCACTAGACCAGGCTGCCCAGAGCCACATCCAGCCTTAGTCCTGATACCTCTCAGAAAACTAGACAGGATTAACGTAATGTACTCTGGCAAATTATCTTGGTTCCTACATTTCATCTTTCAGGTACTAAAGGCATTCTCAGCATAGTTTGTCTTTCTACTGCTCCAGAACCAAACTGCAGCCACAACAGGTTTATTTCTCCCTGTATTTTTTCTCCATTCCCTTTTTTTAAATATAAACATAAATACAATACTTTCAGATCTGGCAGTAATTTGAATTACATACATTCTATCTAAATCACGTTTTGAGCTACAAGAAGTACCAGAACTTAAAACTTTTTACTTTAATGACGCAGCTGCTTTTTCTTATAGAGCACAGATCATAAACGATGTTTATTCTGCTGTGTTACTAAATCACTTCTGGACCCCCAGTATGCTTTGTGCATCAACATCATTTTGAACTTCAGTAAAAATGATCCTAAGGCTAGCACAGAAGCACACGAACCCTCATTTTATTTAGCACAAACCTGTGAGTTCAGCGAGAATTTCTCGAACGGGGACACCTCGGGCGTAGGTAAAACCGTGAGCTCTGTATGCTGTTATCACGTGGTCTGTGGGCTTAATGGCAGCTTCAAGCCCTACGCAGCAAGCCTCCTGTCACCAATGGAAAGCAAGTTCAGCAATGAAGAGGAAGCACACCATTTCCACAGGCTGCAGTGTGGCACGGTCTGTCTGTGGTCCCCCATACAAGAAATAAAGCAGGAAACAGGAAAAGCACAGATAACAGCAGAGTGCTTTAAATCCCAAGGAGGAATAGGCCTGTCTTTGCAGAATCTGGAGCTACAATAGCCTTGGGCTCTATATTCCAACCTGTCCTGTGTGCAATCAGCCAAATTAGACAAGAAGAAAATGAGAAGGTGAAAAGACCTGCAGATTTCTTTGCTCATCTCCCAAATGAAGTATCTAAGTAACTACAGTTGAATTCACCAAATTCATTAAGTTCCTTCTCCTGACTGTTGCTTTTTAGTGGACGTGTGATCTATGAGATGCTGGAAGAAAACATCTGTGGGGTTCGATAATGAGGATGTGAGCTTCCAAATGCACTTAATTGAGTATGCTACTCAATACAGCATATTCCTCACATTTAGCTGAACTGCAGCTGCACCTTGCCTTCTCTCTCTTCCTATTGCTGTCCCAAGAAATCAGAGATTCCTTTGTGTGCTCAGACACTGTATGGAAATAAGGACCCAAATCGCAGACCTGCTACGACTTCAGACATCACGCATAGATATTCAGTTCTAGATTTACTACCTCATCTATTCAAATCCCTAAATTAAATAGGGCAAGACACTATAAAAATGTCTCGGGGGAAAATAAGAGTCTCACCTGACCATCATATAAGTGACAGAAGCCACGAATAATCTTCTGCTTGTACAGCTGGTCAGACTTCAGCTCCATGCGCCGTATGGTCTGCATTGTCTTGTAGTAATGGAGCCCCTCCTCTCGTGTCAGCACTGCAGTGGTAGCAGGGCCTTCTTCCAGGCGATGGAGGTCACACGGCTGTTAAGTGGAACAAATAGTTACTTCTTGACACTCATCAATCCTGTTTATCTATAGCACTTTTTTTAAATGACATGTCAGTTTCAAATTCAGGTCCTGATGTCTTTTTAAGAAAGCAAACCCCAACACATACAGCACAGCTTCTTCCCTAAACAGTGTGCTATGCCAAGTTGCAAGGAGGGCCGATCTTAGGTACTCCTACCAAAAAAATAGATCTTACGCATTCAGTGGAACAAACCAAACACGTTGCTCTGTCAGGGCACCAGACGGCCACAATACTGCTTCAAAGCCTACGTGGCATCTTCTATTAGAGCAAGTCTCTCCACAGCAGATCTACTGACGCCTTAAGGAATTTGATACAACACGCCTGCACGTGACTTTAGCTTGAATTAACACAGTAAAATGACTGCATGCATCCAAGCACACTACTTCCAACTCCGTCTAGAAATCAGAGCAGATAGCCAGGGGTCTGGTTCTGAAAATCCACGCAGTACTTTTGTAACTGAAATGGTAAGGGGTGAGGTCCATCGTGTCAGGATCTACAGTGCTGCTTCCACAGACCACGAGTATTAAGCATGCAGCTTCTTTACCTTAATTTCGAATGTAGCTTCATTTGCAAAGTCGGCATAGTTACGTGATGCTACCATCACTCGAGAGGCCTTAAAAAGGAAAACAAAATGTGAGCAATACTGACATATAATTGCCAAGCAGTAAAAGATGAAGTCTCAAATCATTTCTAACAGTACATTGACACTGAAATACTCTGTGACTGAAACTCCCCAGTGGCATATCCTTATAATATCAGAGAACTTGGATTCTGAACTCATGCACTAGAACTCCTTCAACACCCAGTATTTAAATTAAGATTAGAAAAAGAGAACAGAATTTTAAATTTTTAATACCCTTGATTACCTAAATAAAACGAGTAAGCTTCAGAAGTCTATAAAAAGGATCAACATCGCAAAATATATATATATATTTTTCCCTTCACCTGACAGATTCCTTATATGAGCAGTGACACGGCCAATTAAGATGGCTCTTTGCACTGACTGCAATTTCACCTTGACAGAACAAAAAACTTCCCTGGGAGAAAAAACACACAACCCAACACAGCAGACTTCTGGAATGTGAACTGCTCTCTTTCCTTTTAAGGGAAGAGAAGATGGAAGGATGCAGGCAATAATAATAAAGACAGAGAGTATTATTTAAGCGGGTAGCAGCACAGCTACCCAAGGGTGCATGAAATACAGAACTACAGAATGGCTGACGTAGTAGGAGAGAGACAAGATGTTTGAAGATACAGTACTGTTCTGTCTAAAAGAATGTGCACGGTCTATTAACTAACAACCGGTATTCGTAGGTAACTTCAGTACGTGCTAATCATCTGTCCACGCGTGCCTTGTGGCCACAGTGTGAGGAATGCACTTGATCTTCAGCAGCAAAGTTGTACTGCTAATTGTCACACATACGTTTCAGAAGTTTATTCAACCATGGAACTTGCACACGTTTAGCTCCAAGTTAGCTCTTTTTAAACTTTGAGGCTACCCAGTGCTGTCTCCAACAAAGCTACGATTGATACACGTAACATCGGGACAAAAGCCAGGAGAAATTTCTCAATGCTTGCTGGTTATCTCCCGTTGGCCATTTCGTTTGGCTGTCGTGACCTCACAAGCCCCCATGTTATCAGATTAAATATTTGGAGTTCTTAATTTAAACCGGGTTTCTACACTCTTTACCACGATGCAACAGTATTACCAGTGATAAAAAGCTATTTTAGTTCTAGAGCTGGATGTCGGTCACGAGTTTGGGATTCACAGAACCAGCAAATGGCTGAGGTTGGAAAGGACTTCTGCAGGTCAGCCTGGTCCAAGCTCCAGACCTGAATAGAAGCGCTGCTGGAGAATCTCTACAGACGTTCTTAATACATGGCCGGTACACATCAGAAGAAACAAACATGAAAATCCTTGACAAAACTGGTTCAGGCCTTACCTCACTAACAGCTCCCTAGGTTAGCAGCATGTGGAAGGAGGAAAAAAACAAAGAAAGAAAAAAAAGAGAAGAGTAAGTAACCGTAACAAACAACTGGGGGAGGAGAATCAGCAAATTATTAGCTAACCGGAACGCTGTGAGAGAAGCAGTTTCTCTTTAGGTAAGCTTTGAGTCATGGAAACCCATCTGTATACTTTACAAAATGATCAGAGTAATTATAAAATAATGCCTTATGGGTTAAAACTGCTTCAATTTATTTGGTAATTTGTAAATTCATTGTAAACGCACAGGAATAGTTAATAATTGGCAGTCACCAGGATCCCAAAAACCATACTAAGATATCCAAAACGGAGCTGCTTTGAACTTCTGGAAAACACTGTATGTCAGGAGCAGGCCAAGCACACGGAGAAAGGAACACATTTTTGGCACCCAAACCTGAAAATTTTAATACAGGCATTATACTTGTAAATTAGGAAATGCTTTTAGATCTATATTCCACGTAGTCCAAATACACACAGCAAGGCCTCCTGGTGACCCTGCTCTCTGAGGCCATCTGCATGAAGCCAGCCAGCTACAGCTGTTTCACAACAAATGACTGCTAGACAAGAGAGCTATCCCAGCACTGAAGTAGGGCAACAGGTTTGCTCTCAACCACAGAAAGACAACTTGCCTTCAGCTGACAAAAGATACTCTTTAACACTGTCAGAAAACTCCCATTCTTCTCCAGTGTTTATATTTTTTTTCAGCTGGCATGTTTTTTTTTCCTTGCAGACAGAGACGTTACAATGGAATAAGGAGAATGAAAAGGGAAAATTCTAAAGATGTTTCACGTGAGAGAGAAAACACAACATATTAAACATTAAGGTAATTTTTAAAACCCCACAACTTGAAAGAATACTCAGGAAAAGATCAAATGACTATTATTTGAGTGAGTAAAGGCAAAGCACTTGTGGCAGGGGAGGTCTGAGTTGCATATTACAAAACACTTCTTCTCAGAAAGAGTGGTGAGGCAGTGGCACAGGCTGCCCAGGGAGGTGGTGGAGTCACCGTCCCCAAAGGTGTTCAAGGAACGTGTGGATGTGGCACGTGGTTAGTGGGCATGGTGTGATGGGCTGGGAGTTGGACTAGGTGATTTTAGAAGTCTTCTCCAACCTTAATGATTCTGTGATTCACTTCAAAAAGTCAGATGTATGTAGAGTGGAACAAGATGACCAAGTTTACTCTGATTACAATATGGCCTGTGTTGACAGTCAGAATATAACAAAATAAAAATAAATTTAAGGCAAAAGGCCTGGGAAAGGGTTTCAGAACTAGAATGACATGTTTTAGATGTGATAAACATGGGTAACTCCAAAAGATTGCTGCACAGAACAGGAAGGCCTCTGAGGAGCACCCTTCCCTCTCTCCTGCAGTACTGCACAGCCTGCGAGCCGCACGTTGTCCCCCACATCTAAAGTCACGGAGAAGAAACAACCGTGCCGGGCTGCCAGGCGTGGGCTGCAGCACTCGTTGTGCACTTCCCGTACTCCAGCAGCGCTTGCAGGAACACCAAGGGCTGGGTATTTACAGCGTGCTCCCGCACGCAGCGACCATTTTGTTTGGTGGCTTTTTTGTTTGTTTGTTTGTTTGTTTTTTTACACAGTATTTAAAATAGCACGAGAAAAATAAATAGAGATAACTCTGTATGATTTTTGCCACCGGCACCACGTGACTTTCTCTGCTGTGAGGGTGACAGAGCCCTGGAGCAGGCTGCCCGGAGAGGCGGTGGAGTCTCCTTCTCCGGAGATATTCCCGACCGGCCCAGACGCTTTCCTGCCGCATGGAAAAGGCAGGAAAGCCCCCCTTCAGCACGGGCTTGGGCTGGGTGACCTCCACGGGTCCCTCCCACCTTCCGGCTCCGTGATGCCGTGACGGGGCCGTTAACCCTTACACCTGGGCTGCTGCCGAAGCAGTGCAGCGCCGCGCAGGCCCCCCGTGCCCCAGCGGCCCCGCCACAGACCCGTGCGGCCCAACGGCTGCGTTGCTAACGGCCGCCCACGCCCTTCTCCTGAGGCGGCGCGCACCCCCCCGCCGCGCCCGCTGTCCCAAACCCCGGCAGCTGCCGGCCCCTCTCACCGTCCTGCCGGCGGCGGCGGCCGGGCCCTGCAGCATGCGGGAGAGCGCTGCCAGCAGCATCTTGCGCATGGAGAGGGGAGGGGCGGCGACTCTAGAGAGGGTCCCGTCCTCGAGTCTCCTTCAACCGCCCGCCGAACCCGCCCCGGCTGCCAACCACACCGCCCGCCCCACGGCCAACCGGAGAGACGGAACCAGCTGACGTACACTAGCAGCGCCGGGCCGTCCGACGCCTTACCCTGCCTTCCGCCTCCGCGATGCGCATGCGCGGGGGGCTGCGGGCGGTGCTGTCGGGATGGAGGTGGTGTCCTTCTGCTTGGCGTAGTTCCTGTGACTCTGGCAGCTTGGGGTTGTGAGCGCTGCCCTGGGCGAGGTGGGCAGGTCTGGGGTGCGCTGTTAGCGATGGCCCAGATCCCCAGCACCGAGAGCCGCGCCTTTCTTCTGGTACCACTAAGATAATCAGAGGGCTGGAACATCTCTCCTGTGAGGAAAGGTTGAGGGAACTGGGCTTGCTTAGCCTGGAAAAGAGAAGGCTTCAGGGAGACCTCATTGTGGCATTCCTGTATTTGAAGGGAGCATATAAACAGGAGGGGGAACGGCTGTTTACATGGGCTGATAGTGATAGGACAAGGGGGAATGGTTTTAAACTGAGACAGGCGAGGTTTAGGTTAGATGTGAGGAGGAAGATTTTCATACAGAGGGTGGTGACGCACTGGAACAGGTTGCCCAAGGAGGTTGTGGATGCCCCATCCCTGGAGGCATTCAAGGCCAGGCTGGATGTGGCTCTGGGCAGCCTGGTCTAGTGGTTGGCGACCCTGCACATAGCAGGGGAGTTGAAACTAGATGATCATTGTGGTCTTTTTCAACCCAGGCCATTCTATGATTCTATGATTCTAGGCTGCACTACATCCGTGTAAGCCATCTCCTTCATACCCAGCTTGTACCCTTACCGATGCATATTTCTTCAGCACCTCATTTGGAAAACCAGCTCCTGCTCACAGCTGGAGGGATGTGCCATGTCCCTGCTGTATGTGATCAAATGAGGACTCACAACTTTTGTCTGTGGTTTTGTTGTTCCTTAGATGAGGCTCATCTACTTCAGCTCAGGAGAGCCAAGCGTACTGGTCTCCGTATGCAAGATGGAAAGCATGTAGTTATCTCACATGCTACATCTTCAAGTGGCAACCCTATGAAATAAAGGTTTCAGGAGACCTGTGAACAGTTGCTAACTATAGGCATGGTCCTGATCAACAAAAAAAAATCCCACATTATTATTATTAAAAAGAATGCTGTCAAGCTTATTCCAAATCCGGTGTAATCCGCCTAATCACATGAAATAAAAAGTGGAGGAGTTTTTATATTTATGCACTTACAGACTGGTGTGTTATCAACATTTCTAATTAGCATAAAAAGTGGTTATTTTTGATGGGAAAGGATCCATTTTTTGTCTCCCCTGGAAAAACAGGAAAGCACTTATTATGTTCCCCTTGTGACATTTTTACTTTTCATGCTATTTCATCCACATTTGCGTGTTTTCTTCATTAAAAACTATTACAGCATTCTGAAATAATTAAATCCTCCTCTCCCCAAAAAGCAATGGATAAAACGAATTCGTGAATGAGGTAAACAATGAAAAGGAAAACATAATAAAATCATAAGTAGAGAATGCCAACAGAAAATTTACTTGATGAAGATGATTATGTAATATTTCATAATGGAGCACCTTGCCATGTGTGACTCTACTGTTACCACACCGAGGGTGTGTTGTGTGACAGGAGGCCAAAACTCAGTCTTTTCTATCATTCTGGGCGTGATCCTGAAATGTTATCATTCTTCTGGATTGCAGCTGCTGTTACAAATGTCTGCTGTCGTGTTAGAGATTTGGGGGAGCATCCAGCATTTGGGCCTTATCCCCGCTCACCGTGTGACTAAATCCAGCAGTAATCTCTGCTTCATTTAATGAGTCTGAGGTTTGCTGCCTGGTTTTTATTCTTCATATGGCACCAGAGATCCAGCTCACGGAAGAAAGCAGAACAGGAGATTGACCCATGGCTGCCAGCATGGCTGCTGCATTGAGACTACTTCAGGCTACTGTCCTCTGGGCGGACATCTGCACTGCAATGCTTGCCCAGGTCTCCAGTCTGGCACCGCCATATAGTGGTTCTTATAGTAATGATTCTTCGTGTTTTATTTATCTAGCTGTAGATATCCCTGTTCGTTGTAGGGGAATTGGACTAGATGACCTCCAAAGGTCCCTTCCAACACAAATGATTCTAATTCTATGATTCTAAAAAGCTTGGTTGGAGTAAACTGAGGCCATGCAGTCTGTCTGTGTGGCATTTAATGGTGTTGTGAGTGATGCTGTGATATATGCTTGGTGGTGTGGCTGATATAGCTGGCTCTGTTTTGGAGGACAGGGAAGGAAGGCAGCACAGCCTCATCCACGCTGCTCACGGGGAGCAGGCACCAGAGTTGTGCCCTGGCTTCTTCCCAGGGGAAAGTGGTCAGGTAGCTCCAAAAGAGCACACAAATGGAGGAACATATTGAAAGGTGAGCAGCTGAGGACCAGGACCTGTGAGCAATCTGAAGAATGAAGCCATCAGACAGAACAGATGTAGTCTTCGTTCATTTTCTCTCTTCAGAATCTGAATGGGCAGCTTTCACTCCAGTTGCACCCTCTAGTTTAATTATAATTGTTTAAAACTGCTCAGCAGGAACCATCCTTTTTCAGTTACTATTCCTTCTTCTAAGTTTACATTTGTTTTTTTATCCTTCCACTTTTCTTTGTACCCTCCTCCATCTCATTTGATGCTCTTGCCCAACGTTTCTTTTGTTGCTGTTCCTCTCTTCCTTTTCTCAGGTCCACATTGCTCCTCTGCATCCCTTACCAAAAAACCTCTCTCTTTTTTTGCTGTTTTGACTCCCGCCCCTTTTGACTAATTCCCATTCTGTTCTATGCTTTCTAGTAATTCCAGCATTAGACAGAACACTGCTCCCAACTTTTAATACTGACACGTGCAGTCTGATGAGGAAATCAGAGAAGTTAATTACGTTGTCAAAATCCTTCAGATGATTTGTTTTATTTGGAGTTGCTGGAGTTTGGAAGAGCAGTAGTTTTCATGGATCTTCCAGATGTTCTGCTTCTGGCCGTGACAGAAAAATGGATTAAGAAACTATGATTTCTGTTTGCTATTCTGATTGCTTCACTGCATTATTATTAGGAAAACATATAATTTTATTTCTTTTCTTTGAGTTATTTATCCTTTCATGCCATTCCTCTCCATGCTTCCTATTATTTTATGTATTCTTTTTATTCCCCAAATTAATCACTCTTAAAATGTACTGAGAAGCACTGCTGTAGAAAAGGCTGTCTTCATATACATAGTAAACTCCTGGGAGAAAAAAAGATGATATTTTACGCTAATGGGTATGCCCAACTACTACAGAATTATTTGAGCATAACCTTGGTCGATTTGAAAACTCTCCAAATATTATGTCCATGATGCAGTTCAATTCTTCTGTATTTTAAAATCATACATGTCTAAGGTAAATATATCACAGAATCATAGAATGGCTCAGGTTGGAAGGGACCTCAAAGCCCACTCCTGCCGTGGGCAGGGCTACCCCCCACCAGCTCAGGCTGCCCAGGGCCCCATCCAACCTGGCCTTGAGTGCCTCCAGGTATGTGAGTGCTTCCAAAACAAAGTATCTAAAGGCACAAACAAGAGTATCTGTAAATACATTAAGAGTTCATTATTCTTCTCTGTTTAGTCTTGGCTAAAACTTCTGCTGAAGCATCATGCCCAGTTTTGAATAAAGCTTTGAATAAAGATATGAGCTCGCTGGAGAAAATCTGGATGAGAAGAATGAAAATGATCAATGGCATGAAAAAGAGGATCTACAGGCATCATTAAAGAATGGATATTGCATCATCTGAACTAAATTTTGAGAAGAATTGCTTCTTCAGTTATTATACAGAAGGAAAACACTGTGAGGATGAGAATTGATGTCCAAACCTAACAACAAGCTGGCTGGAATATGCAACCTAGCAAAAAAAAAAGTGAGGAACTGGGCCTGGGCTTCTTGCCACTGGACATTTCTGGGAAATAAGGATCTGTCAGGAATGGTCTACCTACTGTTAATTTTTAAGACAGCCACATTAATTAAATAATATTTTTTCCAGGTTTGTTGTCTGTGACATGGCATAAGGAAGTGACTTTGTTAATCAAGCTGCAGCTTCCCCAAATCCTGGCTAATTTCTGCCTCACTGGCCTATCTGCTCTGTAGCCTTCTCGTTTGATTAAAACATGATGGATGAACATAAGGGGAAAAAAAATGAAGAGATTTGTAGAACAAGTGCCATAAGGTGGCACTGCAGTACAGGGGACAGGACTACCTCGCTCCCTTTCTCCTACATCCAGTAGCTAACAAAAACCTGCTGAGAGCCACGACGACTCAAACCATTTCAGCAGTAAGGCACTGGAGGTTGCTTAGTCACTTGAGAAAGTAATATTAGGGAAATATTAAGGGAACAAACTGAAAATAAGCTTGTTACATTAGAAAGGGTGTGACAGCTTGCTACTTCTTCCCCAGTTGCATCCGGGCTGTTTGCTTCCTCTCCCAGAGCACAAGAAGTGGTGTTTTAGTACCTTGAGTCTGTTTCCACTGCCTGTGGCCCCTAGTCTTCCTCAGGGGAAGGACTCCCGGGTTTAAAATTTTGGTGTTTGTCCAGTTTTAATGAAGCTCCTAAACTGGAGCAGAGCCAAATTTATACAACCCTCCCCACAGCAAAGAAACATGGCTGTACTGGCTGCAAAGTTTTCTAAATACCTACAAAATCCAAGCTGCTTCTATAGTATACAGTAAGGGTCATCTACCACAAAAACGTTTGTTATCAGACTGGTACGATCTGTAGACAGTTTGCACAAAGCCATGTTGGACCTGGCAAGACCCAGCTGATTCTGATTCATCCTTCTCTTACCCTGGCTGAGTAACGATACAGTGCCACTTGTTTTAGCATGCATGCATTGGGATCCATCTGCGGAAAACCTGCACATGCATATAATCATATGAGAAAATGCTACACTTACGAAATCAGATCAAACAAGTAACAGAATTAAGGATGTTCTTTAATTTGGCTTCCTGAGCTTTGATAATAACATACACTCTCGCCCTTTTGTGGAAGACTCAGGAATAAAGCCCATTCTCTCTAATCCCACATGTTCAGAAATTCTTCTCTTTTTTTTTTTAATTCATCATGACTAAAGGCATTCAAAATTACCCTCAGTTATGCAATTGAGACTGCTCCAAGCATGTAGAAATGGAAAGGGAAGTGGAGAGTGAATGAAGTAAAAGTACAGATTTTCTTGGGGTGGTTGGAAAGCATTTGAATACAATAACTTGTTAAGGGAACTCTGTCTTTCACCAAACTGCTGAATTTATTCTGGTAATCTGCATGTGATTTTCTGCATGAGTAGACCAAATTCTGTTTTATTACTTTGTTCCTAAGTGTTAAAATTAAGTACAGCTTCATTAGGATGAATTAAGGTCACCTTACCTTGTTATTTCCTTGGTAGCATTACATGGGTTCTTCCATACAATGCAGGCCTGAAAACTAAAAATATTTTGACTGTACTATTGGTTTACATTTGGATTTTAGATTTTGCTCGAGCTGCCATCTGGCATGATGGTGCAGCCAGTCTAGCCCTGAACAAGTGGCCAAATGCAGAGCTAGCTCAAGGCTTTTCAGTAGTTTTAACAAGACTGAGTTGTCTCAACACAATTTGGAGAATTGTCCTGGGCTGGGAGCAGGAAGGGGCAGAGAGCCGAGTGAAGCTGGGTTTGTGGCTCAAGAGGCCTGGCTGGAGATAGGAGCATAGACATTGTGTCCTGCCTGAGGAGCACCGCTGTCCTGTGGGCTCTGCTGCCAGCAGCAGCACCCAGCATGGCTTTCCAGCGTCCTGCACAGGGGAAGTAAGTGGTAGGGCATAAGAATTATGTCGCCTTTGGTGGTCAGCTGTCCTGGGAAAATCCCAGCTTTGCTTATGCTTCTGGTTGGTCCTGCACAAAGGCAGCTTTTTATTCCAGCTGTTTCTCTCCTCGGTGTGTTTCACTTGTGTTTACAAGCCATAGGAATCTTCGCTTGAACAGCCACGGGGTGCTGCAAACATCAATTTGTTCGCCGTAATTTTCACTGTAAAGCTAGAGGAGAGGGAGAAAGAGGGGAATACCTCATTGGAAAGCAGCTGGTGGGATCTAGGGAGGGTTACTGGGCACCTGCCATATTGATGAGAACAATATTTATCATATTGGTTCTCACATTACAGGTCTTCTCCAAACTCAGCCAAAATCGATGAAAAGCCTCCCATTGATTACTGTATGTTTGCAGTCAAACCCACTGTGTCAGCTTTCAAGTACATCCACGTGTGTATATTTGCAGCCACACATACAAGCCTGTAACACTGACATAGTGCAGACAAATCATTAAAAGGTTGTAAAAACATGTGAAAGTCCTATGTTAAAAGTCTAGAAGGCATAATTAACTTTAGTTGTTCCTAAACAGCAAGCAAACATGTATTCATGCTTGAATATGGGCACTGTTTTTAAGTGTTTGCTAATCTTACAGTCTGGCAAAGAAGACAGTATTTATTTATTCTAGTCTGAATAACTTCAGCTGCTTTAGAGTCCCAGGTACTTTATACAACAACTATTCCTTGGATCTTTCTACCACACGATACTGTGTCTATTTGCTCTTTTTTTTCCCCCAGCATCTGCCTCCTATTCCACAGGACAAGCATCGTTCCCCCAGTCCTTCAGCGGCTAGACTGCAGTGAGTCTTGATTTACACGTTCGCCAAATAAAACAAACTTGTACAATTTTGCTAGCTCATTTACCTGAGGCAAGTACATTTTGATGAGGGAAGGGACTGGCTGAGCGGGGCAGAGTGGGCACAGGCAAGGAGAGTTCTTGTGTTGTATTTTTCTGCAGCAGGCTAACAGTAATTTTCAGCAGGGCCAAGAGCAATTTTTCTTGTTCTCCTGTGAAATAGGTTCATTATTTCTTCCATTAATTTTTCATCATTTTTTCAGTTAGAGCAGATGAGCAGACAGAGCACCTGGTTAAGTAAATTTCCACAAAGATTCTGCAAAACTGAGATATGCATTTTTAAGATTGTAAGGGTTGATGGATGTATCTTGCTTGTTTTTTTTTCCCCCACAGAATTTAACTTCTGAAAGCATCTTAAGCTATTCTAATTGCAACATGGAGTCTGCTTTTCAGATATAGAGCACAATGAATGCTTTGACAGAATCTTGTGATTAATGTTTGAAAAAATGGTTGGGTAAGCCCATTTCAGCACACATTAAGACCACACATCAATTTCCAATACTAAGAATCATCCTGAGAGTTCTAATAGCGAGAGTTCATCAATGGTAATCACGATAATGTCAGAAACAGGCAGCCATGAAACCAGAAGATACACAATTTATGAACATTATTTTTATTTGTTTAATTTTCCTTGGGAACATTGCATAAATGGAGAAAGAAATGGCTAATGTACAAATTTGGTACATGGTGTCACGATAGTGTGAGCACCAACCATTTGAGAAGCTAATAAGGAAAGATGGACAAGTAGAGGTTGTGACAGAACACTTCACTTCTGACTGGCTGGAGAAGTGTCTGACAAGTGATCCAGCTGGCTCACCCCAATCGATGTAAATGTTGTAGATTTCCAGTGCTGATTTTTTATAGCTCATCTAGGAAAAGTTTAGCCAAAAGAACAGATCAGAAAACAGAAGCAAAGGAAATCTGAGCCAGTGTGAGTTTTCCTGTTATCTTTCCAAGCTTTTTGTACACATAAGTTTGGTCAGCTGAAGAGCTCCCTCGTTTGTCCTGCACAGTTATTTCCATACTTTTAGCAGAAGAAAGGCCAGAAGTGGAAATAAAAAGTGGCGGTGCTGCAGTGTTCTATTTAGCTGATTTTCATTCTGTTTTGCCTTAATCTGGTGTTTGTCTCGGCCTACATAGAACTGACATTTTTATGAAGACTCACGAAGTCTGAAGGTTGCTTATTACCTGTACATCCAAGGACATTCAGTTACTTCAGGAAGGGAACGGAATAAAATGCACAACAATTTGCCTCTAAATTGACTTTCCCTGGACTGTGGATAGGAATAACTTCTTCAGTTCTCCCACCGCCTGTGGTTTTGATTCAGCTGTGCCTCCGTTGCAAACTGACCATGGCTGCGAAAGACATAACATTAGGAAGACAAAACGTTTTGCAGAGAACAGAATGGCTTGGATCAGCCTGAAGGCTGGGCACCAAGGCTGCAGTCCTGTCCTCCTAAGTGTCATTAATTTTCTTGTTAATTTGTTAGAATTTGTGTGAGACCCACAGTGACACTGAAAGGAGTGCTGTGGCTGTTACCATAGCATTTTCTATTAAAGGCTTGATTTTTTAATTTTTAAATAGAGTGTAATGAAGGCCAGGGTGAGACACCATCCCCCCCGCCCCTGAGAGATTCATTACTGCTTAGATCAGGGGTACTGAAGTTTAGTGGGATATATGCCAGCGTGGGGCACATCTGCTGTCCATTTGTGCTGCTCTCTGAAGTCACTTAGACGAGATTACTGCTCATCAAAGAAAGGGTCCAAGCTTGTGCAGTCACAATAGGATGTCTGACCCATTAGAGGCCAAGCAAAGTGATCCCCCAAGCTGCCAGCTGCCTTCTCTGGTCTAGATAGTTACTCTCTGCTATAATTTCTTACCACGTCTCTATTTCTAAAGGCCAATATCCTCCATAGCCGAAAAACTACTGTAACTGAGTGGATGAACACTTTTCTTTAAAGGATTGATTTTCATTAACAAGACTAACATGGGTGGGTAGTGATAGGACAAGAGGGACTGGATTTAAACTAAGACAAAGGAGATTTAGGTTAGCTATTAGGAGGACGTTTTTCACTCAGAGGGTGGTGATGCTCTGGAACAGGTTGCCCAGAGAGCTTGTGGATGCCCCATCTCTGGAAGCATTCAAGGTCAGGTTGGATGTGGCTCTGGGCAGCCTGGTCTGGTGGTTGGCAACCGTGCACATAGCAGGGGAGTTGAAACTAGATGATCATTGTGGTCCTTTTCAACCCAGGTCATTCTATGATTCTATGATTCTATGACTATGATTGAGCATCAAGAAAGTCACAGTTAATTGTCACCATTTATAATTCCAGATGACAAGTCTAGGAATATATTGTGTATTTTACGAACACAAGGAACTCTGGCATCAAAATGAGAGTTTCTGACTTCTTCTCAAGCTGTTGTTACAAGGACATTAATTCTGAAAACAAAGGACTGAATCCTCTTCTTTCCTGTACAAATATTGTTCCCAGTGAGATACTTATATATAAGAAAAGCAGTGGATCTTCTTGTCCTAAAGGGATCTTGAAAAATCTCCAGTACACACAAAATCAGGAAAAGGAGGTGAGAACAGGGATGGGACCACACAGAGCATAAAGTCACAGCAAAGGCACAGAGAGAGCAGGTTTGTGATATGCATCTGTCATGGCAAACAAAGAGAATGCCAGTATTAGGAATACATAAACAGTGTGCCTCAAAACAAACACTGACACGAGGATGTTTGATATGGGCACAGGGAGCACCCTGCAGGAAATTGAAGGAAGTTTTCTCTAAGGCAAAGATGTTAACAACAGCGGTATGTTTTCTCTTGGGAGTCCTTCTGTGACAATTGCCATCTATTGTGGATAATAAAATAAAAGGTTCATACTAGAGATAGTACTTACATGAGAGTGAAACATAAAATGAATTCAAAATTGCTTAAGGAGAACAATTTAACATTAGAAAGGAAAATCATGGAAATTAGCAGAACCTTGAGGTGAAATGAAAGGATTCACAGGATTAGCTGAAAAATGATGGGCTCACCTGTTGGAGCACATCCAGAGGAGGGCCACAAAAATGATCCAAGGGATGGAACACCTCTCCTACAAGGACAGGATGAGGGAGCTGGGGCTGTTCAGCCTGGAGAAGAGAAGGCTCTGGGGAGACCTGATAGCGGCCTTTCAGTATCTAAAGGGGAGCTACAGGAAAGAAGGGGACAGACTCTTTTGCACGGTCTGTGGTGATAGAACAAGGGAAAATGACTTCATGCATAAAGAGAGTAGATTTAGGTTAGATATAAGGAAGCAGTCTTTTACAGTGAGGGTGGTGAGACACTGGAACAGGTTACCTAGTGATGTGGTGGATGCCCTGTCCCTGGAGATTTTCAAGGCCAGGCTGGATCAGGCCCTGGACAACCTGATCTAGCTGTGGTGTCCTTGCTCATTGCAACGAAGTTGGACTAGATGGCCTTTAAAGGTCCCTTCCAACTCTAAGGATTCTATGATTCTATGATCTTACATAGTTTCATTTATCTGGAATTGAGGCATTTTGTCTGAGCTCATTATTTAGTCCTTATAGTCCTTGAAGAGAGCTAAACAAACCTACGTAATAGTTCACTTTATCCTAAAATAGGGTAGCAAAATAAATGATACTCTGGAAGAGAACATCTTAGAATACATACCTAAGTAGAAACAGATGCATGTAGGTAAGAGGAACCACATGTAACTTGGTCATGATAGAAAAGAAAGATATGAGTTAAACATTAGTTTGTACTAAGTAGAATAAAACAGAAAACGTTAAAGGGCTCTCAACCATGAAAACGAATACCTCAGCGTCAGTGTTACCACTTCAAAGCAATGCATGCCCACTCCGCATCTAGAATTAGAGGCAAGTTTGGAGCAAAGTATGAAGGTTTTCTTGGTACATTTGTATTCATTGAAGTATGAGATGTTACGTATTTTTTACTGTCTTTTTTTCTTCTTTTCATTTAGGGAGAAATAGAACCACAAAAAGAATCTAGGAATTCCGTGATGCCATCTTTTGCCTCCTCCAGCTGTTCCTGAAATAGCACTTTCATTTCCTTCTTCACAGCTCCTGTTAAACAAGGAAAACCCACAGCAGTCTTTTAAACACAATCCCAGTGGATTTCAGAGTTGCTTTTTTTTTAGTTTGTTCTGGATAGTACTGAAATAAATCAGATACCTCTAGTAGATTTTTTAAAAGTAGACTAAAAAAGAAAGGAAATTTTGCTATCCTGTCACTCCGTGACTGCCAAATGCTACATAGGAGGAGTTTATGGAGGAGTTTGGCATAGTTGCTAGACATGTGGAAATCTTGTTCTTTTTTATTATGATTAAAGATATTATTGCAACTATCCTCCACCTCCAGCCATCAATGTAAAGGAGATCTCTGGGAAGACTTTGCTACACTATCCTTAGTTCCCTGGACTTGTGTATATTGCTTCCCAGTCTCTTCTCCAAGCAGTCAAGGGCAAGAGTCTACACTTGCCTTCTAGCTGTTACTCTCATTTTGCACACTGCAGTAGAGATTCTTGGAGCGCATTGTCCAACAAACATGCAAGTCTCCCTTCTCTGAAATAAGTGAGATTGCTGTGGTTATAGTAACTTTAGTAGCTTTTTGGAATCTGGACTTGGTTTCTTAGGCTGGTGCTTTGCAAAATAAAGTCATTCCAGTCGTGGAAGTATAATAAATAAGAGAGGGGGATTAGTAACTTCCCAGTCTGACAGCCTTTTTACCTGAAGATTACACTGTTCCTTTGCATTTCCAGGCTGCAGTTGAAATCAGAGTGAAGTTCTGTAGCTTGAAAGCCAAGTTAGCCCCAGTCCTGCAAATACTTTTACAGAATCTTATCTTTACAACGAGGAACAGATCCATCATGATTCTGCTCGTTTTAGTAGATTCAAGCATGTGTCCAGTGATTGCACGGGGAAGAGAGAGGCAGGATGAAAGGAAATCCTAAATTGGTTAAATTTCCTCCATTGTGTAATTTACAAGTTGGATTATAGGGAGCTTTCATGTGCCATATGGTCTAATTAAGATACTGGTACAGAATGGACTCAACCATCACCCAGGCTACGCTGAGCAGAACTTTGTGAATATCTCATATTTGGAAATTCTTCATAAGTTTTGAGTCCATATCTTTTAGCTACTTCTTAAAAGCAAATAAATTTGGAAAATAAGGTCAAGAATCAGAAATACTGTTAATGTTATGGTGGTACTACCCTCAAACTTTACCAGAGAATGACTAAAGCATATACCCAAGATGTGCAGACCTTGGTTCATACTCTAGTTACAAGTTTGACACAAGTCTTCCATCTTCAAGGACAGTGTTGTAACTGCTAAGATATCACATGTTTAAAGAACAACTTTACAGTGTAGAAGGTGTCACACATTCACTGTATCAGTAAATATTTATATGGCCAAGAAAGAAGGAATACTCTTCAGTCCTGTGGCTTAGATGCAGCCAAAGGATATGTGAAAATGGAGACTAATATCATCACTCTTTTGAAGAGCCAGCAACTTCCTTCATCTACCCCATTTAGTTTTAGGTATGTTATTTCAATATATCTGCATATGTAAATGCTAGCGGGAACTGTTTTGGTCCATAAATACTAAATTTATCTATTTCAGCAGTCTAAAATGATCTTAATTACAGTTTTAAGCCATTTATTAATTTTATTGTTTGCTATTTGTAGAGAATTGCTTACTTGACCCTGAAGGACATAACTGATTTATGATGGTGACATTAATACCCATAAATTATCTAAGTTCTCCGTGACCACAAGAAATAAGAAAGATCAAATGCATCAGGGGAGTCAAAGCCCAGCTGGAGCTAAGAGCAGCGTGACATGTTAAGAGTGACAGGAATAGTAGTTGCAAGAGGAAGTTCAGGAGGAGCACGCATCCTTTAATGCATGGAAGATACAGCCTCCTGATGGATAGTGTAAAAAAGGCTCGAGTACTCAATTCCTTTTTTGCTTCAGTTTTCACAAGCGAGGTCTCCACCCAGACATCTGTCCAGTTGGGAAGAGGAGGAACCAGAAGTAAGAAGCAACATGTTAAGAGAAGGTGGATGCATTTAAATCCAAAGAGCCAGATGGGATTCACCTGAAGGTGCTGGAGGAGCTGATGGATGTTTGAGACTGCTGTTTATCATTTGTGAGAAACTGACAACTAGGGGTGCTCCTGACTACTGGGAAAAGACTGACATTACATGTGTAATTTAAAGAGGCAATTAGGATGACTCATGGAACTACAGGGCTGCCAGCTTCAGCTCTGTCCCATGGAACATGACCTCTTGACTCTCCCAAACACGGGAAGGGGAGGACAGGTATCAGGAACAGTCAGCGCATTCAAAAGGGGAAATCATGCGTAATCAAAGTGCTTGACTTCTGCAGAGAAATGACTGCTTCTGTAGGATAATGGGGGGTGTCAGCTGTAACATAACTTGACCTCATTATGGCTTTTGACTCTACCTCCCTCAGCCCTCCCTTCAGGAAGCAGAGGAAAATGTGCCAATTGATGAATGGGACAGGAAACCACAGTGATGAATGACTGGATGATTTGGAAGCATGGACTGAACTATCAGACTCAGAGTGGCAGTTCAATCCTTGGCTGGTGGGTATACTTCACCAGTGAGCAGAATATTGCAGGAAGTCAGTATAGGGGTCTGTGTTCAACATTTCCATCAGTTACAATTCTCAAGAAATTGCAGCTGACACCCAACTGGGGTAAGTGTCTGATAGAAGTGTCCAGAAGGTCCAGAAGGACCTCAAGAAAGTTGTGGATTGGGATGGCAGAAACCTCAGTGCAAATAACCACACTTTGGGCAGAATAATTCCATGTACCAGAACAGGAAGCATCTGGCTGGGTAGCAGTCCTGCTGCCTGTGCTCAAGCGTTCTGGAAATGTAGGGCATTTGGGTTCTGTTGTTGTTATTGCTTTGTTTTCATGAGAGCAAAGTTGTTTCTCCTGCAAATTCTGCTCTTTGGAGCAATAACCTTAAAAGTTTGGAAAAAGTTTTATTCATTGCTGTGGGCGTATGGATGCAATTAGTGCCAGGAATACTCACTATAATCCATGCTTGTATAAAATGGGAACTAGTGTGAAGAATCAGGAAAAAGATTTTATCTTTGTTCATAGTACCGATACTGGAGAACTGTGTACTGTTCTGAAATGCCTATGGAGATAGAGAGGAAAGTGAAAAACAAGTTATAATGGTTGTAATGCTTTACAGTGATAAGGGGCACGACCTATTTATACACACAAAATAAGCATTTGATACTTAAAGTATCATGCTTGATACTTTTATTATGGGCAATCCAATAGAGAAAAACATAACAAGAACCAATGGTCAGAAAATTTGGGCTATATTATTCAATGAAGAAAAAGCATGTATTTAAGAGTCAGTAATTGCACCCAAATACAAATTGTGCCCAAATAATTACACCAAGTGAAGCATGGTTCTCCATCCTCAAACTGGAACTGCCCAGGCTGCTTTCCAGAGACAAACACAAGTTATTAGCTGCAGTATATGAGTTCCTCTATGACATTCCTTGAATGACATTATGCAGGAAATCGCATTGACAGTGTAACAACTTTACAAGATCTTACTGGCCAAATTCTGCTGTTGATGTGGACATCCTTGCAGATTTCAGTAACATTTATAAATTCACATGGGAAAATGATTGTTTTCTATCAGAAAATGAGATCAACGAGTTACTTTAAGCTGAGAATAAAATTAATATGTTTATTGACCAATCTATTTCTAACTCTAATATCTTTCACAAGCCTTTCAGTGAGCCTTCCCTAAGTGTGACTGTCAAGGAAACAAATGTACTTTGTCATCTGGTTTTATTCTGAGGAAATTGTGGCTCAGTTTTAAGAAATTCATTATGAACGTCTTAGAGGAAATTCAGAGGGAAAGTAACATTAAATCACATTCCAAAGAGCAATTCCAAGACAACGTCTTTATTAAAATTCTGAATATTATTAGTGCACTGGATTTATTAGGACAACTTTGAAATGTTACATTTGAGGTTACCAATCTGTGGCTAGAGCTGTAGATTTATTTTTAAAGTAGATGACATAATACCTGCAATGCAAAGCGAGCTCTCATTCTGTTCGCAGCACATTCATCCACAGCAGCTCTGACTGCACAGAGAATTACACTGGTGCAAAAATAATTTGCCCTACAGTTACCTCTGGTTTCTGATTTATTAATTCAGGCAATGCAATGCTGCTTTAAAATATAAATCTAAAATTCATGCAGCTTATTCCACAGACTGGTAGCAGCAAGTGTATCTTAATAAAAGCACTGTGTTAATGGTTTACTTCATTTAAATCATTACTGCAAATTGCTGATTGGAACACAACTTTATTTGACTTTTCCTCAAATTTGCCTTTATACTGACTCGAGAATGTGTCCTAATTCCCCACCACCAGCACCCACATGACAAAATATATTCAGTCCTTTACTCATCAATGCCTAAATCTTATCAAACAACACGAGCCAGATAAGTCTGGACAGGGTTTCTGCCTTCTACATCTGCTCAGGGGATGTTCCCAGTGCAGTCAGTTTCTCCAGGCTGATGATGTTTTTATGAGGGCAGAATGAGTCTCACTTCACACAGTGGTATCACTCCGTTGTGTATATAAATTAATTTCAACTTTTTTCGACTTGTTGATGGTCATCAGTTTTCCAAGGGAAATGCAGATTCCTGGATACTACATTTAAATTATAGTGCTTGGTTTTTATCATCCCATTCTGAAGCCCTTTGGGGAGCGCTCAGCAAATCCCCAGGGGTCTGTGGGACACGGTGTGAAAGACACCACCCTGAAGGCTGCTCTTGGAGGAAGCGACTGCCAGCCCATGCTGGGGCTGAGGAGATAGATCTCAGCACAAGGCAGAAAAGCAGGACCACCGATCCACCACCAGCACAGCACGACCGAAGAACTCATAACTACAGATTTACAGAGGAGGAAGGAATCTGATTCCAGACAGTTCCTTATTTCCAGTCTCTGAGCAGAACACACCGTTTCAGAGCCTATTTCCAGGACAGCGTGCTTCCTCCTCAGCAGAGGCATTGACTCACGCTAAGGAATGTATTCCATTACCGCCTTGCTGGCTTGCTGCAGCTGCATGTAGAACCAGTTAGTTGCTCTGGAGACAGTGGCCAACAAACAGAAAAAATCACCAACTCCTTCAGGACCGGTCAGAGCAGTTTAACGACTGCATGCACACTTAAAATTTTAAAACTTTCCTGTTTTGTTGTCTTCTAAGAGCGGGCTCAACTGTTCCCTAATAACAAATTGAACTGTGGTTAATCTTGGTGAAGTTCCACTGACTGGCTGTTAGAGAAGAGAGGGGCAGAGCCTAAGCTTGTTGGTGTGGGTAATGCTCATCCAGTGTTGACATCAGTATAATCCTCAAATCAGCTATAACATCCAATGGGAGCATTTGGAAAATAAGGTATGGGAAATGTAATATTACATTGTTTTAAGAGAGGCACAGACTTTGCTCCAAAAGTAATGCCTCCTATTTATTTCCATGGAAACTACAACAGAGAGCACAGCAATACTATTTGATAGAGCAAATTCTTATCTATCTACAAAGCACTATTATTCAACACAGTCACCACCATGAGCTGTGCATTTTCACTAGCAATGAACAAGAGCCTGCATGCTGGGCTTGTAACAATCTGCACCAGCAGGCGTGACCCACAGTTGCTCTCACAACTGCTGAAACGCACCATCCACCCCTCACTGTGCTCACATCCACTGGTTGGTCACCATAAATGCTCAGCAAGCATTGATAAATATCAATGGGTGCCGTTTTTCCACATGGAGGAATTCAATTCCACTCCTTTGCTTCATTTACACATCCATGTTAGATGCCACTGTGTCAGACTGCCCCTCTGCTGACATCTGCCACATGGCAACAACATGTAATGGAATATGGGCAGGAAGGTTCAACCTCTTTGCCACACCACCAACATCTGACGCTGACATCACAAATCAACAGAACAAAACGGGAGGCATTACTTTCGGAGCAGCCCTCAAATATTCAATCACTTCATGATTTGTAGGGGCTGCAGCTGAGGTCAGAGGGTATGTGTCATGCTTGCCTCAGAGAAGTATGGCTGTGGTGGAGCATGCAGGCATGCTTGCATATACACAGAGATGTGGCATTGCGCATCCATGCACAATGTATACTCATACATACAGGTTATTAATGGTCTAATAATCAGGTCCATCTGAGATGGATCTAGATACAAATCTACTTGCAAAAAACTAGACTTGCTATGGTATTATGTGATTGGAGATTTTGGCACAGAAGTTACACATACATACAGTTGCATGTAGGTATAGGTATTTGTTGGCATGTATGGGCATATTTCATTCATTTAAGCTGTGTAGTTATCATTATAGTCATGTAATTCTCATCCCATTACTTCTATTGCTATATTAGTTAATTTACTATGTGCTCTCAAGAGACTTTATTAATGTTGGCAGGAAAAGCCTAAAGGCTGTTCTGATGTCTAGACAAAAGGAATTAAAGACACAACAGAAATAATTACTCAATATTTCTCCTCTGTGGGAAGTTTCTATCTCACTCTCACTAGCCTTTTAATGTAGCTTTATTAAGCATTTAATGTAATAACCAACATGTACTGTAATGGAATAACTGTTAGCATTTCACATGTATTTACAGTTGGGCAGACTCTCCCTGCCTAATATCAAAGTGAATTTAATGCTGTGGGTTTGAAATTAAATCATGAATATTAATTCTTTAGGACTGTCACTCCAAATAGGAAAAAAAAAACCCACCACAGCAGTTTGGCTGGTGCTATGGAATTCCTGCACTAATTCAAAAAGGTAAGCTCTCTCTCTCAACAACAGCAGGGAAAGGGATAAGCAAAAAAGAAAAAATCTTGGAGGTAAACCTACTCCAAGCAAGATCCAGGGAAGTACAGATTGTAGGGTCAGAAAGGACCGGTATGGTAAAAATCTTGAGTTCCTACCAAACCACCAGACGAAACATCCTGCTGTGTCAAAAGAATTAATGGGAGGAGGCTCTGACAGCTCTCTTCTAAAGCTTATGTCTTGATTTCTCTCACATCTTCCAAGTTATTTATGTTACGATGCCTTCAAAATGAGGATCTGAGATTTATGAATGAAAGCCAGAGAAGTCGGAAGATTGCCATGAGAAGTCAGGAGAAAGGAAAAGAAGATAAAAGCCAACTCGGAGGAAAGGGATCTGACAGAGCAATGAAGTCCAGCAGAATGTGAGTTGGAAAAGGGATATGCAGAAGATGTAACAGATTTTGAAAAGTTCCCATACTTGCTAAGATTGAATTGAGTGAAACTGGTCTGATTCTCCAGTAAATAACTTTGTCAACATATTCAACATATAGACTAACCAGACCGTCCTCTCTGAGTGTGTGTAGTAGTTGTTTTATAGAACAGCTTAATTAAAATTAAAGGCAAAAGAGCACAAACAAAATGTTATTGCCACCCCTTCTCTTCTTTTGAGTGAAGCCACCTGCTCCATCTCTTTCCTTTCACAGTCCATCCCAGCCTGGAAGATCCCACATTGCTCTGTGGGAGGCTCCAGCCTCTTCTGTGTCACTGCTGGGCTCTGTGCCTACAAGCTGATAGACTTTTTTTTTTGCAACATGCTGCTGCTTTTACCCCACACCTTTCTCTGCTTTCACTATGGCCAGCTAGGTCTAACTTCGTATTGCTACACCTACTGCTATTGTAACTGCTATACCTTCCTCCAGTGATTACATATCTTAAAATCTGAGGACATGGAAGGAAAAATAAATGTCACCTGCAGATGGAGATCCACTTATTTCTGTATTTTTCCAGCAGATAAAAGAAGGTAGTCAAAACCAGAAAGAGGAGGAATTTAGGCAACTGAATAGCAGAGTTTTATAGTCCAGATCTTCTGATGTAGGAAAACATAGGCCAAAAGATATTATGTATAACTAATATGCAGGTTGCTCCAAAAGTAATGCCTCATATTTCTATGGAAACTGCAACAGATACAAAGAACACAGTAACACTATTTGATAGAGCAAATTCTTACCTACAAAGCACTATTTTTCAATGCAGTCACCACCATGAGCTGTACATTTTCACCAGCAATGAACAAGAGCCTGCATGCCACCCTTGTAACAATCTGCACCAGCAGAGGTGACCTACTGTTGCTGTCACCACTGCTGAAATGCACCACCCACCCCTGGCTGTGCTGACATCCACTGGTTGTTCACATTAAATGTTCAGCAAGCACTGACGAATGTCAGTGGGTACCATTTTTTCCACATGGAGGAATTCATTTACACACCTGTGCTTCATACACATTTCCATGTTAGACACTATTGTGTCAGAGTGCCCCTCTGCTGCCAACTGTCACGTGGCAACAAAATGAAAAGGATATTGGAGGGAAAGTTCAACCTCTACTGCCATACCACCACTATCTGCCTCTAACTCCATAGGCCAACATGAAAAAAATAGGAGGCGTTACTTTCAGGGCAGCTCTTGTATAACAATCTATATCTAATTAACAAATATATACAATATAAAAATATAACAAAATTATAAGAAAAGAGTGAGCCAGTTTTCCACTGGCCTTACTAGCAAAGACACTCGGTAGTGTTTTGGAGGATGTCTGAAAGCCTGCAGCAAGGGGGTTAAAATGAGCTGCTTTTTCAGGACTTGATTGTAAAGTTAGAAGCTACACTGTATGTAAGCAAACCACAGAATGCATGTCATCCAAAACAAAGCCATTAACGAATTTGCAATCACAACAGAACACAAGATTGTTCATAATGTCTATGGATACTGGGGCAAATTGTACCCCAAGTCTTTATCAAAGACACTGAATTCTCCAATTTTCCATCTAAATTCTCAAAACACATGCGTGGCTAAATACATATATGTCATGCATACTTTTTAAACGCTTGAAATGAGAAAAAGAATGCAAAAGAAAATGAGAGGTCTGAATGTTTTTGTAGCCAATTAATCTAAAGTCATTAATCACATTTTCTGCCTGATTCACAGAATCACAGAACTGTAGCGGCTGGAAGGGACCTCTGGAGTTCACCCAGCCAACCTCCAGCTAAATCAGGTTCCCTACAGCAGGTTGCGTAGGAAAGTGTCCAGATGGGTCTTGAATAGCTCCAGAGAGGGAGACTCCACCTCTCTGGGCAGCCTGTTCCAGGGCTCTGTCACCTTCACAGTAAAGTTGTTCTCCCTCGTATTTGTATGGCACTTCCTCTGTTGCAGTTTTTGTCCA
Source organism: Pavo muticus (assembly GCA_016647715.1). Lineage (NCBI taxonomy): Eukaryota > Metazoa > Chordata > Aves > Galliformes > Phasianidae > Pavo > Pavo muticus. The sequence goes on along the minus strand of JACDJE010000186.1, from coordinate 161 downwards.
TTGCCCCTTGTCCTGTTGCTGCACACCACTGAAAAGAGCCCAGTCTCATCCTCTTGTCTTCTGCCCTTGTTGTGGTTTGGTGATTTTTCTTTTGTGATCAGTATTCCACATCAGAACATCATGTGAACCAGTAGGAGTTAAAGAGTTAATGTTCTGGTTCC
>JACDJE010000164.1:1829299-1982947 GCA_016647715.1 Pavo muticus | reverse complement strand
GGCCTGCATCCTTTGATAGGTCTCTTAGAAGATCTGAACATTAAATTTATAGAGTACTGCCTCTATGTTTGTTATTTGATCATCATATAAAGACAAGGGATGTTTCTGGATTGTAGAACGAACAGAGGAGGAAACAAACAGTGTATGAAGTGCATCCAATTTGGCTTTGGCTGCACGCTCTTGGAAACTTTCCTAGATTCTTATCCAACGATTTAAACTTAATTTAGTGTTGAGAAATATAAGATGCACTTCTTGCTTGTTACGGTAAGAGCACAGTGACTGCAGACACTGCTCTGCGGTCAAACACCAGCAGAACGAGGCACCCCCTGGAGTATGTTGCAATGTGATTTGAAAAGTGCAAAGGCAAAAGGCAAAGGAGGATGGTCAGGGCACTACCATGAGAACGCTTGGAGTGTGTTGTGTGCTTAGACTTCTTTTGGTTTATTTTTATCAAAGATGAGATAAGAGTGATTAATTGAGGGGCCACATCATGGCTTTTCTCCGCTGAGCAGAAATGTCTGGCTTTCTGTCCAGTGATGTTCTTGTCCTTCCCTCAACCACTGGAAAACTGCGCTGAAGAAAAAGAGGCATGGAGAAAACCCAGTGCTTGAAAAACCCATCCACAACCCTACCCTTCTGCTGCAGACAAGGCAGCAAACCTTGTTCTTGTGATGCTGGCCCTGTACGGCCATGGATCCTGCTTCAGCAAACCGATCCCAGTGCTCTCAGAGGGTGGCTCCTTGATTTGCAGTGAGCTGCCTGCAAGGGAACTTCTTCCCAACTCCTCTGCTCTGTAGTGATGCTGCGCCTTTAAAAACTGAGGTTCTGTACCCCTCAGTGATTTATTGCTGTCTATAAGGTGGCTGGGGTGTTTGTGTTAACCTTAGGAATGCTTGTACTTCAGATGTTAAACAATTTTCAAACTCGGTCTCAGTTGAAGAGTTGGAAAAAGATGTAATGGGACCCCAAACAGCACAAAGAACAACGTAAAGATTCTGTGCCTATTTATTAGTTAATAAATTCTGTTACTGATTGCAGTTCTAATTAAACGAATACTAAAATCTGTATATTTAACAGTATAAGTTAGATATGGCCAGTGCAGACTTTGCAGTGTAATACCTCAAAGCTGAGAACTGCACCAACAAGGCTGTAAAGACTGCACCAAAAGAGAGAAGGAGGCTCAGCCTTCATTCCTGCGTGTGTGATGGGTTTGCCTATGGGAGTTATCTGTTGCAATGGATCCCAGCCACATCTTGGCATGTCCAGGAGTGGTCTGGGAGTTAATGCTCTCTGCTCCCTTTCTTGCCACTTCCAGGACTCCTCCTTGGCAGCACAAGGGTTATTTGCCAGACACCCAGGTGCAGGTGTTTGACCTGCTGAGCTGAAAAGCAAGTCTCAAAGAAATCTGGAGAGTGCAGTTAACTTCTCCATGGCATTTGATGAAAGCAAACGGGCAAAACCCACTCGAGTCTCTTGGTGGCCAGGGTTTCCAGTTATTTACAGGAAATAATTTTCCCTAAGCCCACTGTAATGGATTCTTTAGGTGTTATGGAATAATGTGTAAAGAAAGAAATGAATATGAAAGTCACACAGAGATTGAGAAATCTGACGGGATCAGGGATGTTTTGCAATGGGGTGAAGTGCAGAGTCATGTTAGAGCTGTGGAGGCTTGTTGGCAGATATACCTGGCATTACTAAGTCAGATGGAGGCGCGGAGTTCAAGAAATGATTCCCCAGGGGCCAGGGTTTATCTTGGACAATGCTACATATTTCTCTTGGAGTATTCTCATTTCCCCCACGTGACCTTATGGGAAGATACAACTACAAAAAACACATGCTAATCTATCAAATCCATTTATTGAGGTATGATACACAAAATATCATTACTTGGCTATGAAGTTCAGTTTAGTGGGTGCAAGTTAGAAGTATATACTGGAACACAGCAGTAAGTCTGCCCAGCCCCCAAAATTGAGCTGGGAAACGATCACAGATAATAACTTTGATAAAGGCAGCAGGCAGATACAAAGCTTTATCTTTAAGTGTGAGAGGAACTGTGTGACCAAGAGACTCTAATAGAGCTAACTGGGGCCAGCTGTGTTGCTAATCAGTGCTGTGCTGGGAATCTGCTCTGTGTTATCCAAGAGCCCTTTGCTTCCCAGGTGCTGTGATTGCTGAGTGATCCAAGCTGGACCCCCAGAGCTTTTAACTCTTAAGTTGTGTAGTACTGCAGAAATGTGCTGTTTTATTAAAGCAACTTTGTTATGCTCTTTTACAGATGTATGGTGTGGGCAGCGGCAAGATTTAAAGCAAGTCATTAAGAAGGGTGGAGTAAACTATAAGGTAAATATGGAAGTTCCAGCTTTGTATTTCTTATGTGATTAGCTTTTGCTTCTTTGAGTAGCCTTGTGGAAAGAAAGCATCCTGTGTGTAATGCGGGATCGGTGCTGTGATTTTCCCAGTGATTCAACACGTGGGCTGCCTTTGCTCTGTAGTTTGCTGCACGTGGTGAGAATGGAAGGGCAGGGAAAGCGCTTGAAACCAAAAAACCGGTGTGGAGACTTCACTTTGAAGCGCTCCAGCAATGAATGTGTTAAACGTTTTCATCAGAGACTTTAAAAAAAAAAAAGGCAAAGGGGTATAAGGAGGCTTTGATTGAAAATTAGTTTATAAAAGAAAGTGAAAGCTGTCTCACACATTAGAGAGCAGAAAATAGAAAGTGCACTGTTACCTTTATCTCAGCTTTTCATCTTAAGAAGTGTAATTGTCGAGCGCAGGAGGCAGAGCCCACTTCGGTGAGACCTCCCTCCCTCCCATCACCGCGGGATCCTCCACTTCCCCCGGCAGCAAAGCAGGCGCCTTCGCAGGAGGACTGAGAGCTTCCCAGGCACCTCTGGCCGTGCAGGAGCAGACATGACCACGGGAAGGATCTGCTGCCTGGTGCTGCTGACCCTCGGGGTGCTGGCGGCGGTGGTTGTGCTCCTGGTCACCCTGACTCAACCCAAGTGTGGTCCTCAGCAGTACCTGCACGGCGCTGTGGCTGCTGACACCGAGACCTGCTCTAACATCGGCCGGTATGTGCACGGACCTCCTGGTTTGTCACCTTGTGCTGTGTGTGCCATGGGCCTGGGCTGGTGGACAGGTACGCACAGTGGCTGGGAGCGAGCTGGGTTTCTGCCCCATCCCTGCGCCTGGGGCTGAGGAGAGGTGCTGCTTCTTGGATGCTCATTGTTGGCAGCAGAGCAGCTCGGAAAATGGATGGGGATCTGCCTCTGATGCTTATCTTAATTACCTAATGTCTCATAACTGGCCTATGGGAAGGTGCAAATATTTATAGAACGTTATTCAATGTTATTTTTAACAGTGGAAAAAAGAAATCGACTGCTTACTTCATGGTGGTAAGTGTGTTGGATAAGTGGCTTAGGAATTTCTTAGGAAGGGAGGGAGAGGAGCTAGCAGGGAGCTGCAGCCAGGCTTCAGCAGGGGTGAGGAAGGCAAGCAGGTGGATGGGATAAGGAGGGGTGGGCAGCCTAGCTTTTAGGGAGTGCGTTTCTGGACCAAAGCCTGCAGCAGGTGTATCTGCTATCAGGAAAGGCACTGTGTTTTGGAAAGCAAAGTGTAGATGTAATTGAAGTTCGACCAAGATGGTGTAAGTATAGAAGACATGCTTACATTGCTTGGAAGGAAAGATGTAGGTGTGAAGAGAATCCTCTAGCTGCCCTGGTCATAAGACTTTAGTTTGCACAGCAACTTCTTTCTCACATATTCTGACTCTTAACTTTAACTCCTACTGTTGCTATTACTTCAGTTCTTAAACCTTTGTGTGCATGAAAGTGGAAGGATGGAACTTAAACCTTTACAAGCTACATGCAGCACGTGTGGATGCTGAAGCTGTGTGCTCTACCCTGCGGCTGGAGGAGTGAGGCAGGCGTTGGTGTCATTGCAGCACACTTCTTGTTGTGGATTGTGCAGTGACAAACTGACACAGCACTGTGAGTAACTGGTGAAGGTGCACTGTGGCTGTGTGTACGTCAAGAAGTGAGATTTTTTTATGCTATGCCCCAGCTTAGGCCTCTTGCTTAACCTAGGTTAGCCTCACACAGGACTTTTGTCACATCAGTAGCAATGAAATCCAATTTCTCTAAGCTGTTCTGCTGTTGCCACTTGTGAGCTTCCACTTCATTTGCCACCTAGCTTTGGGTTCGGCAAAGCCAAGCATCTTTCTGTGTGCACAGCCCTAGTGCCTTTCCATACTCTGCCCAGCCAGTTAATTGGGTAGTTTTGCGATTACAACAATGCTGTTGACGACTTCTGTTCAGCAATAATTAACTCCCAAAGTCAGTCAGGAGATGTAGGAGGGTGGAAGCAAGAAAAAATGATCAATTTGGTGGTGGTGGGTTTTCTTAGTAGGTGGTGTATTTAAGTCTTCACTCTTTTTCTGCAATTATGCAAACACTTGCAGATTTTTACGCTGTCTCGGGCTGGTGCAAAGAGTTGAGGAGTTAGAAAAGTGTCATGAGTGGTGAGATTCCCACTGGCACAAGGGCTGGGACTTGTACTGCAATTCCTGAGTCCCTGCTGGGCCCTTTGCTACTCATGTCTGCTTGTTCACATTTCCCCATCTCCCTGTGCTGCTGTTAGAGCCTGTAGAGTCGTTGCTGCTGCTCTTCTCATCCTACCAACTGCTGTACCCACTCCATTACCCCCTGCTCACAGACCCCTCAACCCTACAGGCTTTCTTCTGCCCTGAGCCTTTCTCTGCAGCTCGGTCACCTCACTCCTTACCTGCGTCCTCTGCTTGAGGCAGGACGTGGCTGGCCTCTCCCCTTGCTAGCTGTGTCTGGGGAGCACCGAGTGCCAAGACAATCATTTCTTTATTGTTTTCTGAGACCCAAAGCCATGACAAACAGACTTTTGGGAGACTGTGTGCTTGGCCCTTGCAGCTCAGGGATGGAACAGGCTAAGTTCTACTGTCGTTGCCAAAAAGTCACGAGAGAATTAATCCACCAAAGATGGATAATATGTTCTTGACACACATATATACATACATAAATACAATACATAGATGTATATAAAAAAAAATTATAAAGTGTACATTTTTTTCCCCCTCAAGGCAAGCAGCTTTGCTAAATTGAAGAGCGTTGTCAGAACTGAAGACAGACCACCACTGGCTTTAGATATGCACGCTTAAAATTTTCTAGAGGAATTTAAAAATAAGTAAAATAAGCAAAACAGCTTCCCTCAAACTCATTCTTGCTGATGCCTTTAGTGGAAACATATGTAAAGAGTAGCCTCCACAGCACCGTGGGAAAAACAAGTTAATTGGGCTTCATGGCGAAGTTATATAAAGAAATGAAAACAACATGATGTGATTGAACCTATCGGCCTGCCTGCCTGGTGAGAGTGGAGTAATGGCAACCAGTTCCCAGAGGCAAGTGCACAGGGGGATTCAGTAGTGCCACTTTGTCCCTGCTCTCCCCAATGACTCTGCAGTCTGTCTGTTTGCTGGGGCCCTGGGCTGGCCCCCAGCCATCTTTTATATCCTGCAAATCCCCCTGGGCTCCCAGAAGCCCATGCGAGGGATGCTCAGAGAACCCCCAAGTGGAGAGTGGGCTCAGTGCCTGAAATGTTTGAAGTTAAAAGCAGCACCCAATCTCTAGCCTCCTTATGAACTTCATTCTTTAATCAAAAGTCTTATTTCCTTTACGAAACAGAAAACTAACAACCCAAACCATGTGCTCTGCTGTCCAGTATGCATTGAGTTGTCATTGAGTTGTCATTAGCAGTAATGAAATTTCTGAGGCGTTACATGATGGTCTAAGTGGCTGGTAAATAGAATCTTTGTGCTTCCTTAACAGAGCTTTTAAATGAACTTAATGAGAGCAACTGAACCAATCCTCTTGTGCTAAGTGCAATGGTGTCTTTTAATAAGTGGGATGGTGAGCTGGGGGAAACACCTCAAGATGCCTGTATTTCTGAATTCCATCATTGCTCAGCTGTGAAGGAAGGCTCAGCAAGAGAACCACGTAGCTCTAATTCCTTATTACAAAATGGAGAGAGGGGAGCAGAGCCATAACTCCTATTTGCTACTTTTTCTTAACTTGTGCTGAGCTGTTATCTTCAGGCTTGAGTTTCCCATCTGTGGAGATGGTGTTTGTATACTGTGGCGTTGTGTGAGGTTGAATTGTCTGAAATCTTTCTGCAACTCTTTGGCTCCCTGCAGAAAGCCAGCAACCTCGGCAAGCCTCCAGCATCATCATCCTTGTTGGCAGGTCCTGTGCTAGACTGGCTCTTAGCTACTGGCGCCTGATTTGCAGTGCTGAATGAGTCTCTTGCTGCAGATGGTTTTACTGCTAGAAACTGGGGACCAAAAGTAAATATTGAGCAACTGATGAGCGTCTGTCCTCTCAGGCGCAGCCAGGGGCCCTACTCTGACAAAACCTTGCCCCTGAGTGAACTTCAGTGAGGAGGGATGGGAGGCTAAAAGAGAAGACGGAGCAGGTTTTAGAATGTGGATGTGGTACTGAAGTCCACCTCAGTTAATTTGTCTTCATGTGAGGAACCCATGAGAAGACAGGAGCTGACTGCCTGGCAGCAAGCAGTACCCAACCTGATGTTCACCTCCAGCTCTGAACCTCTTGTTCCCCCCTGGCAATGGAGCAGGTTTTTTCCATCAACCGTGCCAAAAGCACTATATGCCCTTCCAGCGTGCTGTTTGAACTCTGCTAGCCACTGCTCCTCACCCATGTGTTTCCCAAATGACAGACACAAGAGCCAGCACAAAGCCAGGGAGGAATTTAGGAGAAGAGCTCATTCTCAGCAGCGAGATTTGCTGCAGAGAGGTGAGCTGAGCTGACCTGGCCCTGCAGCTGCCTCAGATCTCACATCCCCAGTGCAGCACAGCATAAACCCTGGGAACTGGCTTCCTCTGGAACAAGGACCCCCCTGAGGACGAGGCACCGGGAGGGTGAGAATTTAATAGCAAAAAAAAAATAGTTTGTTTTCTGGGAAGCTGTTCTAAGCAAAGGATCTGCTGTGAAAAGCCTCGTCAGTGATGACCCAGCAGCATTTCTGAAAAATCTTTCTATCCCAAAGGATTTGCCTTCCCATCTTGTATTTCAGTAGTTCTAAATTTGGTAACCTTTTTTTTTTTAACAGAAACAGCTGTTGCTTTTGCTCCTCCTCAATCTTAGTCAGACAGCTCCTGTGTAATGGTAGGTTGTAAAGGTGGTCATAAAGAGGAAAAAAGAAAAAAAGTTAAAGCCCCAGCATTTCAAATGTATTTAAAATGGTATAAGCTCCTCCTAGCTCAGAGCAGAACTGCTGACCAGTCCAGTGCTGCTCGACTTGGTTGCAAGGAGGGTGTGAGGAAGTGCCATTACTCACCCTTCCTGGGTGGGTGAAGCGCTCTTTCACTGCTGCTGGAACAAGACCTGATTGTTAACGTCCTCTTCTGTAAGGAAATGCTGTTTCTGCTCCTGACTTTAAGGAAATGCTGTTAAAGACAGAACCCTAAACCTGAAACTAAGTGGCAGGAAGGGTACTGTTATCAAATCTTGCCAGCTGTAGTGCTAAGTTGTCTCCAGAGGAACCTGATAAGGTACCAGACTGTTTTGCTTGTAGGGTTACAATTCTCTCTGCTGTTTTGCATTATAATTAAGGTATTTGTAGCAGTGATCCAAATAGAGGAAGCCAAACTAATAAAACAGGGAGTGCTCTTCCAGTCTGGCTGGTCAAGAAAGATGTAATGGCCATGAATTCCCCAGACATCACTTCCAGGGAAGTGGCAGAGCTCTGGCTGAATGCAGGCAAGTCCGGCATGGGGAGCTGAGCGTGATGTGCCAAGAACAGGATCAGAGAACGTTTTTCCTTGTCTTTCAGATAGGTTGGAGGGAGAGTGGGGGCCAGTCTGTGGATAGCAGTGTGGCTGTGGGCCTTGGACCCTGCTCTGATCACAGAGACATTTATCGGGCCTCAGAGGTAAAAGGGGAAAGCAGCTCCTAAGAAGTCATTAGTAACCGTGACCAGGATTTGGTTTTAACCTTGCTGGGATCAGTGACTTCTGAGCTTGAGCTCAAAGCCTGACTCTGAGGCTTCTTTTTCCTTCTCTGTCCCATGTCATGGGACCCAGGAGTGTGGGGATGTCAGGGACTTACACCTCCCCAGAGCCTGGAAACAACATCAGTGTAGTTGGTGAGCCCTCCAAGGTATGTATGTTTGAGACCTGGGGCTGCACATGCTTCCTGCTATGCTCTGAAGAACCAATGTAATGCCTCATCTTGGGGAGAAATCTCAGCTCTCCTTCTCCCTAACCGCTGCTCCCCATAGAAAGGCTGGTAAAGGACCATGCTCAGCATCATGTAACCCATCCCAGCTGACATGTTCTCAGATGTTTTGCAGTGTGGAGGTGGGTGGGCAGCTTTACTGTCCATCCTGTGGTGCTCACTGGAAGGCAGCAGGTACCTGGAAAGCCCCCCTTCCCTCGAGCAAGAAACAAGTTTGAGTGCATATCTTTACATGTGGTATTTGCTGCCAGAGGTGACAGTGACAAACAGTTGCCGCACAGTAGAGAGGAATGTAGAGCACTTTTGGAACATCTGGAAACCTTTTCTTTCTCCTGTTGTCTTGTTTATATTGCAGGGTGATTTTAATGATGGGTAGTGAGCAAGGACAAAGCAAAACATGCTTAGCTTTTCTGTGAAAAGGTGTCCCTGTGTTGGCTGCTGCTGTTATTTTTGCTGTGTATTATGGTAACGCCAAGAAGTCACAGCCAGGAATTAGGGCCCCGCTACACAAGGCACAAGAACAATTGAGATTATCTCGGGCTTTCCTGTCTTCCTGAGGCACTGACAAAGCCAGCGTCTTGGGTGTGATCCATCTGAAAACTGTCAGGTAGCAAGGCAGGATGGAGAAATTCAGAGCTCATAAACAAGCACTTCATTTGCCTGGGGCAGTGCTGCTGAGTCCTCTTTGCTGACGAATGTCCTCCTCCCACTGGTTCCTTGATGTTGATAGGGATTTTGTGTCACAGCCCAGCTCTCGGCTCCGGGGACAGGTCTTTTACCCTGACAGCCAGATGCACCTTTCCTGCTCAGACCTCTTTTCTCCTCCCTGATCTCAGTAGGAGCCAAAGTCCTAACTTGTGTTATTCTGGCTCTGTTTTTAATTGGGAGTGTTTGAGGGCGGGAGCTTTTGTTAAGAAACCCTCAGGTTTGTGTGCCTTGTACATAAGGCAGTGCATTAGCAGCAGGTAAAGGGTGTTTTCACACATAAACAAGTATTTGGCAACACCAATTGATCTTAGCACCATCCAGAAGCTGAGAACAGGCCACGTAGGTGTACACACGTTAAACAGATATGTTTACTGTTGTCACCTTTTGGAGGAGGAACTGCTCACCTTTTGTAGCAGGCAGCTAGCTATGACACAGAACTGATGGGGATCCTTGCCAGGGAGGGCTTCTCCAAGCTCAAGTGTTTCTGGAGACATAAAGAGTGGCAGGAGGGCCTCTGGGTGACAGACAGTGTAGGAGTGCCACCACTTCGTACTTGTGAATGCTTTGGGGAAAATGACAGCTATGTGTCTGATTTTCCTTGCTAACATCTGATTGCACTGCATTACATTTGAAGTTGTTTTTCACTTAAGCTTATCTCAGGACTTTGTTTCTCCCTGGCACTAGGCTTTGTACACGGCCTGGAGGACCACTGTCCCAGGTCAGTGTTGTGATCCTTCTCTCCACTCCTTTCCCAGCTTTCTAATATGTTCCCAGGCCTTCTGCAGGCATAACCCTGAGCCTCAGTCACCACTTTCAGGGCAACGTTCAGGGAGCAGCTTGCTGCTAGGAGGCTGAAAGCTGTGCAGGGCTGCAAACAGAAAGCCCCGCGGTCCCCTGTGGTTTCATTACTCCCCAGTTATCCACATACCATTTCCTTGCAGGCAGTCGGTCCAAGGTCACTTAAACAAAGAAAAGCCACTATCAGTGGATAGCATCCTGTTCCCAGCCCCAGCAGGTCCCAACGGCAACAATGGATGTAAAATAAACAGCAGTCCCTCTCTGTGCTCTGTGTTCCTGCCGCAGCCTCTGGGAGCAGTTACACTCCAGTCAATGAACTGTTCTTCCACTTATCATTCTGACTTTGCCTTTTCTAAGCAATACCCCAAGCTGACCACTCAGAAACCTTGTTAGCAAATAGCAGGGCTGCCCACTGGCATGCTGCATGAGGAAATGCTTCTTCACCAACGTCACATTTCCACTGAAAGGAGATTTTGTTACGGCTGTGCTTGATGGATGGTTTGTTGAGACATGTTTCAGCAGCATGAGTCTGCCTTAATGCCCGTGTGATTCTTGGTGTGGCTGTACCTTGGTAGAAACGATCATTTTATGGTGGTTTATTTATTTTTGTTCTACTTGTTTGATGTGGGTTTTTTTTCTTGTATTTTTTTTCCCTTTTATTTGAGGATAAAGTAGGATGGTGGGGGGGATTTTTGTGCTACAGAAGCCCAGGAAGGCACATTGCATAAACAGCGAAGTAAGGTTTGAATTTCCTGCTAATTGAGACAGTGAGTCTCAGGAGTTTGCTTCACGTGGACCCATTATTTCTGCTTCCATGTCTCTGGCCTGTAGACAAGCATGTGCCTCTTAGTGGGAATGGTAGGTGGGGAGTCAGAAATCATTTGTTTGGTTCCTAGCATGTAGATGCTCTCCCCTCTGCAGTGAGCATCCTCCTGCATGTCTGGGAGCTCCTTCCCATCCTTTTTTGTCAAAAGCATTTGTGAGGAGCTGCAGTTCCCTTTGCCTCATGACCCCTTGCCCAGAGGAAGACCAGCACTACTCAGGGGAGGCCTCGTGGCCCTCCACAACTCCCAGTAAGGAGGTGGTTGTGAGTTGGGGGGTCAGTCTCTCCTCCTGAGTAACAGACAGGATGAGATGGAATTGCCTCAAATTGAGCCAGGGGAGGTTCAGGTTGGACTTTAGGAAAATTTCTAAAATAGTGATCAGGCACTGGAATGGGCTGCACATGGTGGTTTCAGAGTCACTGTCCCTGGAAGTGTTCAAGTGTAGAAGTGGTACTAAGGAACATGGTTTAGTGGGCAGTATTGGTGGTAGGTGGATGGCTGGACTAGAAGATCTCAGAGGTCTTTTCCAACCTCAATGATTCTGTGATTTTCATGGGAGCCCTCCATTCCATCATCCCTGGATTTTAACTTTGTGGGTTTTTTTCTTCCCTTTCCGCTCCAGGGACATCCTGAAAAGAGGAGGCTCAGCTGTGGATGCTGCCATCGCTGGTTTGATCTGCACGTCGGTGATGAACCCTCATAGTTCAGGCCTGGGTGGCGGAGTCGTATTTACAATCTATAATGCAAGCACAGGTATGGGCCAGCCCTGCACTCTCCATGGTCAAAATCTTTCATGTTCTCTCAGAGTAATTTCTTTTATATGAAAGCTGTATACAAAAACACACAAAATATACTTTTGCTCTTAATCCAAAGCATTAATTACAGGAGCTGTCCTTAAAGCTTTCAGCATGCAGAGCAGGGCCTGAAGAGTGCAGTTGTTTGCAGACTGAACACGTGTGGTGGTAGGGAAGGAGCTTTGAATGTAAAATGAACTGCCTTCACCTCTCCTTGGCCCGTAAAGCGATCCCAAATTATATTTCAAAGTCATATCTGACTGGTGCAGCAAGATGTGAGTGGTCCTGTCTGAGCTGCCGCTTGGAGGGAGCACTGCCATGGCAGCAGCTGGGAGTGGAGCGAGGTGTAAGTGCTGGCAATGAGGGTAGCAGCCCAGGGCTGTCACTAGTTTGGTGGAGCCCGTGGGGTAAGACTTAAATGGTTTGTCCTGCAGCAGCAGCTCAGGCAGAACCTGCTGCCATGGGAAGCATCTCACGCTATCACTGGTGGGGGTCAGACTCCCCAGAGTGGTGCTGAGACCTCCTGCCCCAGGAGACACATCTTGTGTTCAGAAATCTGAATCCAGCAATTTTCAGGGCCTGCTGGGAAGTCCTTCCCTGTTTGGTTTAATCTCTTGCATTACTGTGTTCCTGCTTTTATGTTTTAATGGTTTTTAAACTGCCTTGGCTACCAAAACCCCCCAGAGCTTATAGATGTTGATGGACACAATAACAATATAATAGTTTTAAAAACCCTTCCAAGTAGTATCATGAAGTTGCAAGTCTGGAAATTCTCAGTTGTTTCTTAAGCAATAGCATAATTTGGCAAAGCACCTCTATTTTTTCCCTCTTTTGGCAGAGCCACTTTCCCTCCTACCAACAGCCCTTCTCTTCTGCTACCCAAATTATCCTGCTGTGCAGACCCCAGGTGGCCATGCATGGCTCTCGTTTGTGGAACAGTAGCACCATGGGCTCCTGCAACACAGACAGCTCTGTGGCCTGGGATGGGAAAAGACAGATAGAAGGTAGATAAGGAGGAGAAATAATTAGGCTTCACCTGCAGTACAAGTGTGTGACTGTTTCTTTTTTCTTTTCAAGTTTCCTGACACATAGGTGTTACAAACATGATACAAACATGACCTTGCCTCGACATCACTTGGAAAATGACCAATCGGGTAGCATGAGACTCAAGTTTTGTCTCTGACACTTTCCACCTGCAGAGGAAATGCAGGAAGCTGCATCAGATGTGAAGCAGCATTTCCCAGATGCTGGGGTACAGGTGCTGGCCTTGTCCATGCACCTTTATTGTCTCTAGGCAGGCACTGGTCAGTCTGCTGAGCTGACTTGCTGTGTGATGCTCACCTGCCTTTTGGAAGAGACTGTTATGCATTTTCTCCTTCTCTTTTCTAGGAACAGTCGAGGTGATCGATGCCCGTGAAACAGCTCCCCAAGGCACTCCTAGCAATCTGGAGTCTGGCTGTGCTGGTTTACCCATCGGTAAGGACCTGAGAGCGTGGAAGTGCACAGCACTAAGGATGGAGGAACTGGGGACCTTGCTCTTTGTCTAAATTGCTGAGCTTCAGATCTGCTTAGCTATCTCTGTTACCTCACTACTGCTTGCAGTCACTCCACGTCCATTTGCTCTTACCAATTGGCAGCAGACACTCTTACTTCAGAGCACATCTTGGATCTCTCCACGTTTCTTGCTGTATCCATTCTCCTTCCCTAGCACATGCTGTTTTGGGGAGTGTCCTTGTACCTGGGGGAGATTTTCTTGCCCTTGGAAGAAGAGCTGGGAAGGAATCACTAATGATTCTGATTGGAGGTTTCTGCTCCAACTCCTGCTTAAAGCAGGGTAATGTCAGAACTAGAGCAGGCTGCTCGGGGCCTTATCCTGTCACATTTTTTATCTTCTCTGAGGATGGAGTGTTTCACAGCCTTACTTGACCCCAGTTCCAGTGTTTGACCATGCTCTGCGTGAATGTGTTTTCTCTGATGTCTGGCTGCAGTCTCCTTTGCTGCAATGTGCCCATTGCTTTTTGTGCTTCCACCATGCACCTCTATCCCTCCTATTCTGTATTGGAAGAAACAATTGAACAGTGGAAACTGCCTTTAGAGGACCATGTTCTGCCTCTATGAATCCATACTTTGAGTGATTTCAGAGAGTTGTACTCCACATGTCAGTGACTTACCAGGTGTAACACTGCAGTTCTGCTCTCCAGGTCCCCAGTGGATTGCTGTACCAGGAGAAATTCGTGGGTATGAAGAAGCCCATAAGCGATACGGCCGCTTGCCATGGAAATCCCTGTTTGAACCAACCATCAAGCTCCTTTCAGACCCACTAGTTGTTTCCCCAGTTATGGACAAAATAATCAATCACCGAAACTTCTCCCAAGTGGGACGAAACCTGTGGTAAGACCCACAAATTAAATTGAAGTGCAAGGAACACTGCTCCCCTCAGCTCAGACCATTCTGCTAACATATAGAACAGGCTGCTGCAGCTGCTGCTCAGTGAGTGCTTGCTATGGAGAGAGAATAACAGAAATGTTTGTTTGGAAATCTTTTACTGTCAGCAACTTTTTTTTTTTAGTTCATAGTAGCTTGGCAGAGCAGAAGTTTTTGCTAAGTGCATCTGCTCATGAGAGCTGGATGGATGTAGCCTGCCTCCATCTGTGTCCCCTGACAGCAGGGCCCTACAGCAGGCACTTATTCAGGGAAGCCACACTGGTCTGAGCTGGGGTCAAAGCATTAGGTCCCATGAAGGAAACTCTCTCTATGGGAAAATGTGCCTGGTGATGTGGGTAGCAGTTGGCTAAGAACTTTTCTCCATGTACACTGCTGTATAGCGCTGGCTTGGAAAGTTTATGACATACAGAAACTAAATCAGCTCTGGGTAGGAAAGAGAGTCTGGCACTGGGAACAGAATAAGCACATTCTGTAATCTGATGGATGTTCTTCTTTAACAGCCCATTGATTTGTGATGGTCAAAGGTTTTTGACAAGTGGGAAGACCTTCAGGTGGCCAGCACTGCAGCAGACGCTGAAAACTTTGGCAGAAAATGGACCTAAAGCGTTTTATGAGGGACAGATAGGAGAGGCCCTGGTGGAAGACATTAAGAAATTTGGTAGGTAACAGCTATATTTTAATACTAGTAGACAGGCTTTTTCCCAGCAACTGCATGACAGTGAGGAGGTACCTGGGGATAGCCAGCCTATGGCACTTATTACTTCGGGTGATACATGGTGAACATCTTTCCCCTGTTTGTGTAACCTAGGCCCAAAAGCGGGGATGAGAGCCAGCCCATAGCACTCATATATTGGCCTTTTCAGTTCCCTTAGGCTTTATAATGTCCTATGGTTCTGTGTTAGATAAGGGCACAAGAAGACTCTGTTGTGCTAGGTAGGAGAAATTCAGTGTACAGAAATGGCTCTTCAGAAACCTTACCAAGGCTCTGATGGGTCCAGCCAATAGCACCTGTTAGAAGCGTATGTTAACATGCTAATGACAGCTGTCTCTTTGGTTTTCTGTTGAAGGCTCTGTTATCTCAATGGAGGACCTTAAGGCATACAAAGCAAAAGTATCCTCAGCTCTTAACATTACCCTGAACAAAAACACCACAGTGTTTTCTCCTCCTCCTCCCATGGGAGGTGCTGTGCTCCTGTTCATCCTCAAGATATTGGAAGGTAAATTGTAATAAGAGAAAGTGTGCTGCAAGAGGTTTGCAAAGAGAATTGATCTAGAGCATTGAAAATTAATTGGCAGAAAGGGTCTTGGCGAGCCAGAGTGGCTCCAAAGCAGCATTATGGTTATGCTGTGCAGCAGGATGAGGAACTGGCTCATTCTTACAGTGTTTCAGCATCAGGAAAATGTTTTCTCTGAAAGAGTGGTCACAGTATTGGAACAGGCTGCTCACGGGACTGGTAGAGTCGCTGTCCCCAGAGGTGTTCAAGAAATGTGTAGAAGTGGCACTGAGGGAAATGGTTTAGTGGGCATGGTGTTGATGGGTCGATGGTTGGACTTGGATGATCTCAGAGGTCTTTTCCAACCTTAATGATTCTATGATTCTCTTATGTGAAGTGAATTGGGGAAAGGAGGCTCCTTTAAATACTTTATAAAATTCTTCAAGAAAAATTTATGGCCAGTGGGTCCATTAACCAAATGAATCCATCCTCCTTTTTAGAGTATAAATTCCATAAGGCATCATTGGCGACACCAAAGGAAAAGGGAGAAACCTACCATCTCATTGCAGAGGCCTTGAAGTTTGGCAATATGCTAAAACCCAAGATGAGAGACCCAGCCTTCTCTGAAGCTGAGGTAAGCTACTGTAGTGCAGAGGAGTATTGACAGACACCAGCGACACTGGCAGCTTCTTCTGTACTGCTTGAGAGAAGAGAAACAAGGGAGTCCATACCTCTCCTCTCTTTTCTAGCCTGCATTCTCCCAAACCTATTTTAGCTTATGTGCTAAGCCCTCATGAAGGCTACCTATTGTCCAGGCTATCCTGCCTGCCAGCACAATGCTACAGCACCAGGTGATGCACTGACACCCTCCTGCCTTGCAGCCACAGAAGGAAAGAAACTGTTCAGAATTGCTAGTCAATAGCAATGTTGATCAGCTGGCCAAGTGTTGTGTTTTAACCCCAGCAGGCAGCTCAGCACCACTCAGCAACTTGTTTGCTCCACCCAGGTGAGATGGGGGAGAGTCAGAAAGGTAAAAGTACAAGAACTCATGAGTTGAAATAGAGACAGTTTACTAGGTAAAGCAAAACAAGGAATTCATTTGCTACTTCCTACTGCAGGCAGGTGTTCAGCCACTCCCAGGAAAGCAGGGCTAATCGTGTGGAATGGTCTATTTGGAAGACAAATGCCAACACTTTGGATGTCCCCCTCTTTTCCCTTAATTCCCCCTGCTTTTATTGCTGAAGCATGATGTCATATGGTATAGGCCCTTGCTGTGATTACAGGCAACTGTGGCAATCATACTGTCTAACAAGACTGCTGAGAGTGTCAGAAGCCAAATCGATGCCCGCGGTGATCATCCAGTCGACCATTACAGCTTGTGGAAGTTAACTTCCAACCACGACTACGAAAGCAGAGGCACAAGTCACATCTCTGTGCTCGCTGCAGATGGCAGTGCTGTGTCTGCCACCAGCACCATCAACTATCCGTGAGTAGCCAAGGGGTTGGTATTACACTAACATAGGCCTCGTATCAGTCCTTCAGGGAATGTGCAAAGGCTGTTTACCATTAATGAAAAGAAAAACCACTTTAGTTTTCAGTGATTTAGGCAACCTCTTGCTTGTGAATGCTCTTTTCATGTGATAGCAAAGGCCTTTGAGAATCAGCCCAAAGGAACACCACAGTTCACAAACATGTAACAACTTCTGGAACTCTGCTGAAGTTCTGTGGGTTGAGCAAATCCCCACATACACTTGTTACAGAAAGCTTATTTCTGACTCCAGCACAGCAAAGCAAATACCTTTTGGAAACCTCGACTGGAGTGGCTGCAGGTTGGCAGAAGGCAGGAGTAACCCAGGGTGCCACATTAAGCTAATGTCATCCACAGTGGAAGAGCACTGGTTACTTAAAGGATGCTTTCTTCCTCCCTGCAGGTTTGGCTCCTTCATTTATTCCAACCGGACTGGGATCATTTTGAATAATGAACTTGCTGATTTCTGCACAGCACCAAAAAGTATTCGTGCAGGTGAGCATTCTCAACTTCAAAATAGAAAACAAGGCCAGAAGATGGAGAATCAGGCTATGTACAAATGGACAGGGACTATCTACAAACTGCAGGCAATCTTTACTTTTCAAAGTCTAGATGAGAGCAAGTTTATTTCAGACTAAGAGAGGATAAAGTCTTGCAGTGTCTGTGTCTATTCACATCAGCACTAACTTACATGGAAACACAGAAGTTTTGGTTTCTGACAAGGGAAATCGGGGATTTAAAGAAAAGCAGAAGCTAACGATGAATGGGTAGGGAAGAGAAGAAGGAAGTAAAGCAACCACTTAACACTGGTTTGTGAAATAAGCTGTCCCTGATGCAAGCTGCCTTGGGTTTGCCAAGAAAGAGTACATCAGTTCTCCAAGGGCAGGATTGCAGCTAATTGTTCCTTATCTGGGTTGAATGACCTGTAGTAAGTCTTGATTATTTGCATGGTGCTCTGGCCTTCCTATTTAGCCTCTACTGTAAAGGGCCAGTTTCTTGTGAGGTGAGGTCTCAGCCCAAGCAATCTAGATTTCTGGAAAACTTGGGCTTTTTGAGGAATGAGCAGCAGGTTGGTTCTCCATGAGGAATGCAAAGCTGAGATAAATGAATCTGTGTGTCCTAATGTCAAGTGCAGACACATGGGAAGTATAATATGTTTTGCTTTTGCCCTAGGAGAGAGGCCTCCCTCAGCAATGGTGCCTTCTATCCTCATCTCCAAGTCAGGAGACATGCTGGTGATTGGAGGGGCAGGTGGGGGCTGGATTATCAGCGCTACTGCTATGGTGAGTGAAGAGGTACTGCACAGAAACACCTTGCACCAATCAGACCGAAAGCTAAACAAAAGAAACGTTTGCTGCTGTTAGCACTGCTAAGTGGACGGCAGTGAAGGGGGCCTGCTACAAACAGTCCATCCTCACCTTCTTGCTTTTAGCTTTTCTGGGGCAAGGGTAGTTCAGCTCTGTTGAACTGTAATTCCACCAGGAGAGAATAGGAATGGAGGAGGCAGGAGAACCCACAGCTCTTTCAGCCCTCCCAGACTTCAAGCATAGTCACTCCCCACTTGTTCTTTTCTACTCAGTTCTTCTTGGGCTTTGACTCCTTGGTGCTTTGTTCTATTATCATGTTTAGAAGTCTCTAACAGCTGAGGTCGGAGGTTAGAGCAAGTGGCAGCTGACTCCCTCAATCCTTTTTTGAAAGGGAAGAAGCTGGAAGAATTAAAGAGCAAGTTAAGGAAGTTATTAGGAAGAAAAGCATTGCCCAAAACCTCATGGCCCCTAAGCCAAACTGATAAGTTACCTGATGGAACAGTCACAACAGTGAGCCACCTCCATGCATATACAGAGAGTAATACATCTTAAAGAAAGAAAACTCGCGGAAGCATGAAGTCTAACAAACATCAGGAAATAAAAGTTTTCTTTTTTGATTCATCTGGAAAGAAGCATAGGAAGGATTCCAGCCTAAGACTTTATTTCTGGACATCCAGAGTCAGTACAGATGGCAGGACAAATAAATAAGCAGTAGCAGAATCAGAAAGAAATTATATAAATATCTGAAATGTAATCTCTCATCGGTCTGCTTCAGTACCAGAGGATAAAAGATGGGAACTGTGACCCAAGCCTTAAAAGGAATTCTAGAAAAAACAACTAATACATAATGGAAAAAAAATGGTAGAAACTATATCAAAGAATAGAATTAATAGACAAACAGCTGTAATAAGTTGAGAAAGTCAATGTAAAACAAGGTAATGCATCACAAATTACTGTAACTTGAACTGGCAGTACTAAGAGTGAAGGCTTTCATACACCAGTAACTGTTTAAATGACTGTAAAAGCAGAGAAGGAAAAAAAATGAACTGTTTTCTCAGGGAGGAAGTCTCCAGTGATGTCCAGTAAAGATCTGAGATGGGTATCATACAGTCCAACATACTCCCAAGCAATCTAGAATAGCAGCTTTTGTGAGGTGTCAGTGGATAGTGGTGGAACTGCACTGCATCTAGATGGACCACAGCTATGGGGAAGGGGTATGAAACAGCCTTAGGGCTGTAGTGATTAAAATAGACCAGGACTCTTCAGGGTGGAGATGATGATGGTGAAGGATACATCAGAAATCTGAAAAGCTATGACTTGGAGAAGTGAAGAAAGGATTGTTTACTGTCGCTGATACCAGAGATAGAACAAAAGATTATCTGGTCAAAAAACCTGTAAACACAACATACAATTTTGCTGCAGAACTTCTCTGTACAGGACTTTTTCTATAAAATATGAAAATAGAAAGAACAACCATCAGTAGAAAGGCGTTCAGAATCCATTATTGCTATTGAGTTGAAGGGCATCTCTTTGGCATGGGGAAAGCATTATGGGGAGTATTGTTACATGCTCACCCTGTTTTGCCCTGGTTATCTCCTGTTGGTCGCCATGAATGGATGCCTAGGCTAGAGTGACTTCTTATAGTCCAGCTTTGCACAATGCCATTGGCAGGATTTGGTCAGGGTTTACACCAGTGCTGAGGAAGACAACATGTGGTTCAGGTTCTTATTCAATATCTTCAGTTAGCATGGGATTTGTTTCATTGCAGGCCATTATAAACAAGCTGTGGTTTGGTTATGACTTGTAGCATGCCATTTCATCTCCCATCATGCATACCAACAAGGACAGTATCCTGTTTGAGAAACACTTCAGTGAGGTGAGCAGCCTTAGCTGGATCTTCCTCTCATCTCCTTTGGATGGGAAGGAAATTGCTTCTGTAACTCTCCTGAATAATCTGCATTTTGCTTCTAGCTTAACCTCCTCCTTTCTTGAATATGCTCTCTTGACCTGACCTTGCATATACATACTTCATTTCCACATGTGGCAATGCTAAGGCCTCAGGTCCCTGCCCCATTTACTCCATTTTCTTTTCTGCTCTCCCTCCTGCAGGATATTAGGAACAGCCTGCTGAAAAGAGGACACAAAGAACAGAAAGTTGAATTGGCAATGAATGTCGTGCAGGGAGTTTCCAAGGAAGGAAAATGCATCTCTGCTTACTCTGATAAAAGGAAGCTAGGGAAATCAGCTGGGTATTAGCATGAAATGCCATCACAATGTCTCTACTCTAGTCAAAAACAAAGGAGATAACTAGATTCAAGATTCATGCATCTTCCACTGCTGCTGGATAGCCTCAGTTAAGAACAGAATTGGTTTCTTTCAGGCTGTTGCCATGGTAAGCTTCTAATTACTGGGGCTCAGCAATGTGAAGTAACTGAGTAACTGTAAGAAGTGTCTGTAGGGTGAGGATTACAACATACACAATTACATTTGGGCTTCCAGGGTGGGTTCAGAAAGAGAAGAAAGCAAAACTTTGTGTTCTACCTCTTGGTTTTCCCATCCGGAGGAGCCCTACTTTTCCCAAAGAATGGCAGATGAAATCAGTGCACCATAGCACTAGCTTGCTGCCAAGCATGTTCTCTACTTTGAAGACATAATGGAAATCATGAGCTGAAGCCTTATTCAACCCTGCCTTCTGGTCACCTGAAGTCTAAACCTCCTATGGGGCAATGTGAAGTTGCTGCTCCTGGGAGGGGGAGGCCTCCGCTTTGCTCCTTGGTGACACCTCTCCCTGTAGTAGGAGAGTCCCCACCTATGCTTGTTCTTCCTCCTCAGTGCCTGCAGAAGATAAGTAGTTTGGGAAGGCAGGTGAAGACTGCAGTTGAAGAAATGCTGTATTGCTTTTGAAGCTTTATAACTTTCTTCAAAAGGCAAAGGATATATAATCAGAAGACTTATTCTGTAGGCATGAGTTTCTTCTGGCCAGGCAAACACCAAGACTGCTGAAAAGTGCTGATTCAGTTGCAAAACACTTTTCTTCCTTAGCCTCAGTACATGCTCTAATTCTCTGTTTACCACAACTAGTCTCAAGATGACAAGAATGAAATTGCATGACTATTTGGGAGCTTCTGGAGGAGAGACCTGAACCCATTCATCTGGACACAAGAGGAATCTAATGTTAGAACAAGTATAAACATCTCACAACGCACTTCTCAAATAACCAACAACTTCCATTTTCTGAAAGCTTGTGATTTTTACTTTCCTATGGATGCAGACAGTATTGTATGAGTGTTTCTGACAGCAAAGCTAAACTAGGTAGGCGCCTCCTCACCCCCCATGATAACTGTCACCTCCCACACAACCCTTAGTCTTGCAACTACACAAACAAAAATCCTTCCTCTGTAGCCACCATAACAAGTATTTGAGCACAGACAATTAAAGCAAACTCAAACCAGACCATCTGCATGCACTGCTGTAAACAAAGCGAGGTGAGTAATGAGCCTATGTCCTTCACAACAAATTTTGTCATTGACTTGTTGAAATCTTGGCTTTCAGATGAATTTTAATGACGTTCTGATTGAAGCTGCCTAGATCCAGACAGAGTAGCCAGAGTGGATCCTGGCTTTAGCAAGACTGCAGTTACTTCTAGCTTGACCAACTGCTTAGAGCTTACAGAAGAGCATCCAAAATGGCACTAAGGGCAGGGTGAGCAGTTTTTGCTTTGTTATTAAGCCATGCCAAATCACTTCTCACTTCCAGAAAAACCAAGCCATAAAGCAACTGATCCTCCTAATTCCCTTCACTTCTGATGTACCAAGGGGTAAAGCACACCTCAATTATCCAGCTAATGCAGCGTATCGCCTTTCCAGTACACTACCATCACTGCTATGTCTCACAACGAAGCCATGGGAATATTATCTTCTGCCCAGCACTCACTGCAATTCAACTGCTTTGCTATTAACAGTGAAACTGAGCCAATTAAGCAGTTTCAGAACCTGTCACGGATTTCATTTGCAAGGCAGAAAGGAATGCGTGCAGATCGCTCACTCTGGCAGTCCTGGATCCCTCACTGACAAACAAAACATCTCGTGAAGCTGAGATCTGTACTTCCTTCTGGCCCTGCCACCTCCTCAGTGCTGCAGAAACTCAGAGTGTGCCAGGTTGGTCCCTCCCCATTCCTGCTGATGCCAACAGAAGAGCGTTATTTTTATAACTAGTCAACTTACACGGACTTCTAAAGCACTGCTGTACATAGGCTACTCTGTTTTCTAACAAAGTCTTTAAATTATATTTTTAATAAAGTGTTTTTAAACCTTAAACTGTTGCCTAGCTTAAGGCACAAGCAGTTTTTTGAGAGAGGACTGACTTATCTCCTTACTTTCACTGACGTTCACCTACTGATACAGAGCCTCAATGCAGCGTGAGGAGTGGAATGTGGAACCAAAGCAGCTGGGAGATGTGCATGCCCTAAGTACACCAGATGAGATGCAGATGGATGTTACAACATGGGTGAGTGTCTACAGTCTGCTTTAAAAAAAGCATAGGATGTAGATTCAAGCCTTTAGTTGTGTGTTTAGTTTTATAATGAGCCCTTTGTAGCCATACTGATAAACCAATGGTTCTGCAGAGTAAAGAATTCAAATGCATTTATAATAATAATCATTTAAAACAGAAGTGTTTTTTAGCCATAGTAAAAACTAAACTCTCCAGAAGGGAAATTCTGTAAAATAGGTTATAAATAGGGAAGTTTTCTCACCAGATACAGGAAATTCAGGAAGGAAAGAGTGACTTACTTACATTCCCCAGACTGTTAGAAGCAATTCTGCAGGAGGTACACATTTGTCATTTCCCAGAAGCCAGTCATCCCCGTTTCTGATCACATGCTGCACTAACTGCAGTGACTGTGTCACTACAGCTGATGGTGGTGACTGTGTTGAAAAATATTGCTTTATAGCTGAGAATTTGCTCTAACAAATAGTGTTATTGTGCTCTTTGCATCGGTTGTAGTTTCCATGAAAACAAATAGGAGGCATTACTTTCAGAGTGACCTCCATCTTTCTCAGATCTCACTTGGCCAAGAAAGAAGCTCAGCTTGTTTTATGTACAGAGAGCCAAGTATTCCCTACAAGTATCAGCTGGCACTGCACCACACACAGTCCTGTATCCAAACTTCCTAAAATACATCTGCACACTGGATTTCAACTGCAGCCTGCCAGTGAGTGACAGCTATCCTAGAATTACAACAGGTGGAACAGTCAAAGTCACAGTTTGGCGAAAGGAAAACAACCCAACAACATACAGGTTTGGCCTCACACCAATCTCATTCTTCCAGGAACACATTGACTGCATTGTTTACAATTAATTACAGCTGCACTGAACACCTCCTCATCAGTAACAGCTGAGGAAAAAGACACACACAGCACATCCCAGGCTCCCTTCAGTAAAAGTCACTTATTTGGTTGGAGTTATATAAGCACATACATTCCTCAGAGTCATAACCCTATGAAAAGCATCATCTATCTCACTATCATTTCCCTCCTCAAAGACTCACATCAATTCCAGCAACTACTGGGAAAGAGGCAGTGTGTAATGCCTACAATTTGAGGCTTTCATTTTCTCTTCAGTATGTTCTGTATTTTGAGCCTCTTACAGACTGACAGGAAGTTTCCACTAGCCTAACAGATGCAATTAGTTACTATTACCACTGTTTCCAGGATTTCATAAACACCCTTTAAAGCCTGACAGCATCTGGGAATACTCATTTCTTGATCTTAGGCAAAGTTTCTATGATGTGTTATTTCAGTCCATGCTGGTAAGAGAACACCAACACCTACTCTTGTATAGGCATTGATACTGTTAGCTGTTCCAAATCAGATACGGATCACTGAGAGCTCACTGACTGATTAATTGCAGCTTACCTTCAAACTACCAGCATGCTTTTTAAAGGCTTAATTTCCTCAGGATCCAGCTTGCAGTATGATGGGGAAGGAAGCAAGCTGGAGAAAGAACATGTTTGTTTTGGATATTTAACTATATATATTTTTTTCCACTCATAGCTTCATCAAAGGAGTGAACAAGAAAGCAAAACCTCAGGAGAACTTTGTTCATGCAGGTTCTCACCATCCCTTTTGGCAATATCAGCTGTGTGGGCAAGAAAAACTTGACACCGTATTTATTTGTTTTAGTTGTGCCTGGAGTTTTACAGGTAGCATCTTCCCTTTACACCTTCTCAACCAAAACATAAGAAAGGTTGAAGCCACTTCCCCAGTTACCCACTGATCTCCAACAATCAGCTGAAGTGAAAAGCAGAAAACATCTTTTTTAAAAAAGAAAGAGTGGTGAGTTTGTGAAGGCTTATCCCAGTTAGGAGCCAGGCTCCCTGCTATGGCACAGGTCTATTAGTTTGTCCTCAGGGTCCTGTAACTCCTGTCTAACAAACAAGAAAGAGATCTCTTCTCTAGCTGTGACAGGGACGTTCCTCCTGGCTGAAATAGTTCCCTCAGCTCGGGGGAGCCTGACCTTCTTCAAAAACTGGATACCCAATCCGACTTCATGGGATGGAGATGAGGCAGGGATCAAACTCTTCAAGGCAGAACAGACTCTCCAAGTAGGTCACATCTTGGTAGAGATGTTTGTTTTAGCATACTGCTGTGGCATGAGGCACTTCGGATGTGATTGGTGAGAACCTAAGTCCCAGCTCTGTCAACAGAATCACAGGCAAATTTGTTCCCTTTCTTGTTAAAGTCCCTGAATTGCAGACCTAAAGGATCCTTCCCCCAGACACACCTCAGCGCCCTGATGAAGAAGAGCTGAGCTGGGTCAGTAGCCTGCAGGGATGCCACCTTTCCGGGAATCAGAGGCTGCAGCCCATCCATCATCTGTTCTGAGGACGGCTTGCACAACCGAAATGCCGCTGCTCACCCGCGTGGTGTCGTGCTTTCTCATCTGTAGTTGTTCTTCTACACCCTGAAATGCAGAAGTGCATGAGGAAAACAGGAGAGGGAAACTGCACATGGGCTGGACTCCGTGTCCTGAATCCTCTATGTATACCCCAGCACACAGTGCCTGCATTATGTAGGTCTCCTAGAACTAAAAGAAGTCCCTCTTCTTCCATGGGACTGAGACTAAAAGTATACTTGAACAGTCCAGTACTGACCTGTCAGCTTTAATACTGCTCCCCTAGGAACATTTGGCAACACATAATAATTTTCCACATGCACATGTCTGCCCAATGCTGTGAGACCAGCACCAGACAAAAAGCTCACAAACACCCCAGCCTCAAGTAAGACATACCTTCTCTATTTGCTCCTCAAGCTCCGTGACGTTGGGAAACAGCTGATCATGAATTCTGGGCTCTTCCACGGCTTTC
The DNA here is from genome assembly GCA_016647715.1 of Pavo muticus. Taxonomy (NCBI): domain Eukaryota; kingdom Metazoa; phylum Chordata; class Aves; order Galliformes; family Phasianidae; genus Pavo; species Pavo muticus. The sequence continues at coordinate 1,957,681 of JACDJE010000164.1, read as the reverse complement.
TTCATATCATAACCAAACCAGATGGAATTGATGATTGCCTGTGAGATGCAAAAAAGCCTTAACGATAGCTCCTTGCCTTCAAAGATCCTTGCAGCAACAAAGGCAGAGATTTCTGAAGGATGTTCACTAGAGCACATAGAAGATCTAAATTGTAGTTCCCTCTGCTTCCAGTGCTCCCTTTCATGGGTACATTGCAGCAAGTCAGGTTGTACATACTTAGGATGATTCCCATACAAAGAGACCACAAATGGCTAAAATGAACACAGGAAAAGGATCAGATCCTCAGGCTACTGTAGCTGGATTTATCCTGCTGTGAGTAAGGCACTGCTGGCTTGTCTGGCATACAGCAGTCACCTCAGTGTAAACATACACTTACAGCTTCTTGCTGCTGTGCAATTGGTTTCCTTAAACCTGGCCCATCCCCGCTTGCTAAGATCACAGCTTGAAGCTGCTGGCAAGAGAAAATAGCCTTAGCATCTAGAGCTTCAGAAGCTGCTTGTAACAACACTTCTTGCAGAGACTTCTCTACCTTAGCTAGAAAGCAGGATCCAGTGTGATGCTCTGAATGGCTGTGCACTTGCACAAGGAGACAGCTTTCTCCCGTTGTCACTTTGGGTCTAACTGGGCCTTTCAATGTTGTCACAGCAGCTCACAGGGACCCTGCCTGGCAAAAGTTCTTATTTAGCTCTTCTGCACAACTTTCACCCAAAATACAGGAGCTTGGATAAGAATTGCTCTAAATGCGGCAATGAGACTAGTTCATGGAGATCCAAAAGTCAAACCTAAAGTCACAAATCTCTCGCAACTGATAAGAACAACTTGCCAAAGGAAAAGACCTGGAGTCACAGGAGGGAGTAATTGTAAGAAGCCCTTTGTCTCTCTGGCAGGAGTTGGGATTGGAAGTCTGGCCCTCTGAAAGCCAGGCAGGACCCTCTCCTTCAGCACCCAGGCTTGCCGCAGGAAGCCGTGCCTACGGTCACATCATAGGTAGAGACTTGAATCTTTTACCCCAACCATTGCCTCCCCCCAACTTTGCTTTGCCCACACCATCACATACCAGTGCTGTTGCTGTGGTTATTTTTGATCCTCCAGCAGCACCAATCACCATCTTGATCTTTTTCGTTTTATCCAACAAAATGGATGGGCACATGGAGGACAATGGCTGTTTACCTGTTGGGGACACAGATGCAACAGAGGCTCAGTTTTCTGCCTGTAACTTACAGACTGCCAGCTCCTGCTGCACATCTAAGCCCAAAGCTTCCATATCCACCTTCCTAACTCATCTCATGTTTTGTTCATCCCCCGAGTGTCCCAGTATCCCCTGTTCACATCTCCTCCTTGCTACGACAATACAAAGCTTAACCCTGGTCTTCTGTGCAGGGGGGCTGAAGGTTCCTTCATCCATGGTGCTGTTTCAGTTGGGGTTGATTGTCATACAGTTGCCTCTCCAACACCATGGGACTTCCCTTTCTGTCCTTTCACTGCCCTGTCTCCCTCTGAAGCGTAGGTACAGGAAGGTGGCAGAACCCCAGCCCACATTAGCTGCAATGAAATGGCTCTGCAGGAAGCAGCGACTGAGCAGGGAGGGAGCTTAAGTTAGGGGCATGAAATGGGTCTACCTGGAGCTGCCCTACAGATCCCAATGGAGCACAGACAGCTGGACAGTGCATATTAATGCAAAATACAGCTTCAAGAATAAGATAGGAAGGTAGTTTACAGCTACCTGGTGCTATGAAATTTGCTGGAGAAGGAGGGATCCCAAATCCATTGATAATGTGAGGTGAGCTGAAGTCATCCATCTCATCATTATATATGATTCCATTCACACTGGATATTACAGCAGAGCCAAAGCTAGACAAAACAAGTTGGCATAGACATGTCAAAACCAGGAAGAACTTCAAGTGAATTACTGAGATGTGAAACCTGGGAGTAATTCTCCACTCCCTTCTTTTGGAAAGGACATTCCGTCACCCTTTGCAGGGAAGGAAGCAATTCATACCGTGAACACACAACTACACAAAGAGGAAAGGCAGACTTAGAGTGCTGCTGTATAGCTCCTCTGCACGGAGCCTGAAGACAGCACAGCAGAGAAATACAACTAATTCTCTTCTCAGCCAGGCAGTCCTGCACTCCTTTCAGAGGCAGCATAGCTCAAAGGCAGCCACATTTGGGAATGGCTGGCATTTTGCTTAGACGTGTCAGGCAAGAGACATTTTCTATGGACAGAAAAAACCCTCCTCCCCTTCTTCCCCTCAGCTTCAGGCCGTATGTACAATACACGGCTCTTCCTGACAGCACCCAAAGCCAAACACTGCACTTTCAGGCCAGCTGCATTAACTCAAATTCCTTCCAGATGCCTGGGAAATCAGAGCCTGCAGCGATAACAGTGCTTATGGGAAAATCCAGATGCAGTCATGACAGAGAGGACCCCACTTGACATCTTGTGCTCTGACCCAACTACACAAGCCTCAGCAATAAGAACTGACCTGCAAGCTCAGCGGTAGAAGTGCCTTTTAACAGTGCTACCCATCACTGCCCTGCTACAGAGATGACAGCTCAGTGATGTTTTATACCAACCACAGAACCACCACTAGAAAGATAGCAGAGGCCTACACAGAAGCAAGATCTGAGCTCATACTATTGGTTGATGGTGCTGGTGGCGGACACAGCACTGCCATCATCAGCCACAATGGAGAGGTGGGATGTGCCGGCACTATCTGCAGGGTAATATTCTGGCTCGTAGTATTCAATTGGATGGGAGGTGTTGTCTGTGATTTTCCTTCGGAGACTATCCGCAAAGAACTCAGACGTCATGTTTCTGATTGCCTGTCAGAGAAATCCAATGCAGTTACTCAGCAGATTAAGAGCCATGTAGTTACGAGGCTGATATCCAACACTTCAGACCACAGAAGAGTGGCAAATCCCAGCAGTGAGGCTATAGTTTTCCAGCAGGGGTTTCCTCCTTCTTGAAAGATGGACATTGTACCAAAGAGCATTTTAAGCAGTCACGGAAGAAGCTGCACAATGCACCCCTTTGTGTGGGAATTTAATCAGTATTCGTTACTGTAGATCTACGGAAAGCTGTCCTCAGCACTGCTGTAAGGTGTAGGCAAGCACTGCTACACTTGTTTCAGAGATGAGAGAAGAGGGATCGGGCTGAGAGAACTAGACCAAGGCTCTGGTCATTGCTTGGTAAGCTGCAAATTTGTGTCCATCAGGCTGGGCTGTGCTCAGATCCTGCTGCTTTTGGAGACTCACGAAGTAAAAGCACAAAGTATGAAGTTGGGAAAAGCAGGGGTCCTGCCTCACCCCTTCCCATCCGTAGGTCCACTTACTATAGGCAGGACTGTGGTTAGAGAGCTACGGGGGTGCTGGGAGTATCATCTACTGCATAAGGCTCCAATGACTATGAAAACAGGGAGGGTGAGCCCTGAACAAACTCAAGTGCTCCTGGTCAATTGAGGATTTTGTGTTTCCTAATAGCAGAAAGGTTTCCTCCATTTATATCCCTCACAGCTTAGCCACTTGATATTCACAGATATTTCAGTGCCTGTTTAGTCACCCAAAACCAAAGTGTCACGTTCCAGTCAGCCTGGGTGTTGCAGAAAGAAAAGGCTTTTGCCAGGTACCTCTGTAATGTTGACAAACTTTGGATCTCCCAGCAAAGTCCTCTTGGCGTAGGCAAAGCGAAAGGCCTCTGCGATGCGGTGGTAAGTCAGACCTTTCTCCTCCACAGTTTTGATGCTGTCAGCAGAGAAATTATATCCTGGCAACAGAAGACAAACCATTGTGAACACAAAGGAACACACATACTCCACGGGGCGCTAATAAAACTGCGTCAGGTGGGGCCATCTTGAAACTCGGTCTCTACTCCTGCTGCCTGTATGGCACTGCTCAGTGGCACTCTCACCTTTCAGTATGTTGAAAATGAGGGCTAGCACCGGGCCGCTCAGGGGGGCATTAGGTGTGTAGAGGGTGTACTCTCCAAGCTTGACCTCTATAGGGTCTTCTACCGTTGCTCTGTAGTCCCGCATGTCTTCCATTGTGATAATGCCCCCTAGAACAGAAAAGGAAACCATAGATTTGATTTTGTGATCCCTGGTGGGAAGAGAAGGTAATACTCTACTGCCAGGCATCACAGCAAGAACAAGAGGGATCACAAATCCAGAAAGTTGCACAGGTGGTGAATTTATTCCTTGATAGATCCAGCTGAGGCTCAGATAGCCTAATATTGAAGCTGGACTAATTTATGGCAGCCAAAAGGCTGGTGATCCATCTATTTCTATAAAGGATACCAGCAATGTCAAGGAACAAGATGTCCTTTATGAACCCTGTTCACAGGAGAAGGATGCAGCTTTTGAGCGCAGATGCTTTGTGCTGCTCCATAAGCAGAATAACATGTATGTTCCAATGTTTTTCTTATCAGAAAGGGGAAGACAGTAATTAACCACCACAGATAAAGCCAGGAAATGACCTATGCACGTGAAATTCACTGAAGCTAGGGAATGCTAGCTAGTAAGAATAGGATACTACCACCATCTAGTGGTACTGAAAGATTAAACACGTTGAGAGTTTACAGGACCACATATATATTGTTTGAGGTAGAAGCTTGATAGAGTCAGGCTCCGTGTATCTACTATACTATGTCCAGAAACGCATAGCTTGTTAGACTTACGGTATAGAAATATACAGAACATGCTGTCCATTTCTGACCGAGTTTCAAATGCAACCATTAAAGTGCTAATGGCTTCTTTTGTGCCTCCTGTTGCCACAGACCTCAGAGGTGGGATATCAGGCAGCAGGCGTGACCTGCTTCCGAGGCTTCTGCAAGTCACAGCTCCTCCCTGCACACGAGGCTGCAGCACTCAGGTCGCTCACGCTATTTTGGACAGATGTTCTGTTTCTTACCTACATTCTGGATGTCAGCAATTATCTGTTCTGCCAGGCTTCCTGTGTAAAAGGCATCTGCTCCTTCATCGGCTATAGTCTGGTATGTGTTGGCTAGCTTAGGCATCTTGATGATATCGCCCTCATGCAGGATTTTCCCGTCTCTGCAGAACACTTCACTGACAGAGAAAGGAGATTAAGACGACCAGATGTGAGAGACAAGTTCAAAACCATGCGTACCCATATCAGCTAACACAGATTTAGTCAAATCTGTCTTCATGTTGTCGTCTTGGAGAGAAGAGGAACTGCCTGAGCTATGCCCCATGGGTCTTGATACCTTCTGTAGGGACATAAAAGTGAACAGTGGCTGCCTGCAGGAAGGAGTGTCGGTCTTTGTCTCAAGGCAGTCCACTCTCCCTCCCTGTTCCTCGGGTTAATAACTGCCTCAAGACACCCACGAGGGACCACTGTCCTTGAAGACAAGCGGTTCAGCTCAGAGCGCAGGCTATGAAGCTACATGGCTCAAACTTCCAGTGAGCCCAGGAGAATGCAGTTGGATCCCTAATGGTCAGAGCACTTCCAAGTAGACAAGTCCCTGTCTAGCTCTAGCTCCCTCGTCAGGGATCATGGATGTGATGCTGTGGGCTTGCCAGATGGAAGTACAGGAACACAGACTCCCATTTGCATTACAAACCAACCTGCAGCTGGCAGAAAAAGACTAAGCATGATCTCAAGTGAAACTGGACATAGACACCATGGGACTGCAAGAGGAAGTGCATTTAAAACCCTTCATGCTCATAGTCATTGCTAGAAGTGGATGATCAGAGGCATTGTTCTGGGAAGGCTGACTGCAGAGGAAGAGATGACCCAGAAACCCACACCCTGACAGCAGATGAGATATTCAGGGAGAGGAACATGCTCTGCAATTGCCCAAAACACAGGTAAGATTAGCTTAGGGTGCTCAGAGCATGAGGACAGGCTGGGCTTTCAGACAAACACTCATCAGATTTATCCCAGAAGGTACTTCAGCTCCATCTCTGTTCAGACAGCTTTTTCTACGCAACTGCTCTACCTACCAAAGTAAAGGATTGCTTTCAATTAACTCTTGTTTTGATTTCACGGCTGCTGCAAGGCCTTTCTCAAGACGGAATCCTTCTCTTGCCAGCTTGACACTGGGCAGAAACAAGTCTCTCCATGGCAGTTTGCCATGACGTTTGTGTGCCAGCTCATAGCCACGGATTTCTCCTGGAACAGCAATGGACAGCCCTCCTGGATCAGAGAAGAAATGTGTAAGTCTTCAGTAGCAAGGGAAAAAAGAAAGAAAACAAAAAAGAAAAAGCAGTAGTAAGTAGAGGAGGGCTCATCTATTGGCCTTGGTGTTAAGCAGGTATCATGCATACTATTACTGGCTCAGCCCATGCATGCAGTGCTAACAGGATTATTTACACCTCTATCCTCTTGCTGGTAACTCAAGCAGTTGGGTCATTTTTCTCATTTTTCTGCATCACAGCAAAGCTACTCAGAACACAGAAGGCATCATACCTGCCTGCAGTTCCCAGTCCTTCAGAGCTGAACACACTACAGTAAGAGGGCACAGACTATATGTATATGGCAGCGTCCACACATACACACACCAAAATTTCTTTTGTCACACTGCAGCAGCAATTGCAATAGACTGACTAGACTGCACAATGATACAGCAGTTTGCTTCAATCCTGTTTTTATTAGCATCTCCCAGAAGTTCAACATGCTTATCAGCCCTCCCCCCAAAGCTCCTTTCCTCTCCAGTTCCAGGAGTCATCATAAAGAGAACTGGAAAGAGTCTTTGCCTTTACCTCTCAGAGAGATCTGTGAGTTGTTCCCAAACATGTCCTCTGTTGCTCTTTTAGGAGCCACCTCTCTCGCATTAATGATTTCCACATTTCCTTTAAAGACAGAGGAAGGAAGATCATATTTAGCTCTTAACTCAGCACCCGGTCATAGTCTGTGCAGAATAAGCCCAATCACTGGGAAGCAGTTTCTTGGCAGTTATTCTGTGGACAGCCTCAGAGATTGGGAGAGTCAGTACTGTAACTCAGGTAGCATTAATCACCCCTTTGTTCTTTAGGTGGATGGTCAGAACTGTTCCAGATGTGTATAGCCCTGTTGCTTACCTGTGCTGTTGTAGATGGCAAAGAAGAGCCCTCCTCCAATGCCCATGCTGTGAGCATTCATGAGTCCTGCACAGAGCAGAGCTGCAATTGCAGCATCCACAGCAGATCCACCTTGCTGAAGGATGTCCCTGTGCAGCAGAAGAGAAGGCATCTTATGGCAACACGCCACAGTGTCTCAGCTACCTGTGAGCTCTGGAGTCACCTCATCAGAGCAGATAGAGCAAATCTTCTCCAACGCCCATTTATCCACACCTGATCTATGGGTTCCCACAAACAGCTTTGGGCTTCTGTCATCATAAAGAAGAGAACCTAATGGTCTGGGTACAGACCAGATTGACCTTCATTAAAGAGACATTCAAACCAGCCTGAAAGCAGCAAGATGTGCCAAAGTACCTGGAGGAGACTGGCATTCCAGCCACATCCATCACACATGAGAATAAGGAGCCTGAAATCTGCAGCATGTACTTCTAGAACTGGAGAACAGCTTAACAAAGGTATTTAAAGAGAGTCTGAAAAGCGTCTCCCATTCCTATTGTTTCCGTGCCTAGGGAATCTTTGTCTACTGCACTGTCTTTGAGTGACTGCATTAACACCAGTTGGGCACGGTAAGGGCCCAGGTTTACTCACAGCCTCCTCATTCTACAGGGAGCTGAGTGCAGCTGCCAAGGTTGCATCTGCACATCAGTGAAACAGAACAGTTTTGTCTCATGCAGGAGCTTCACAGATAACAAGAGTCAAGCAGAATTAGTGGTTACCTCCCAATGATTGAGCATGGCCTTGCATCCGTAGCCACAGCTGCTCTCTTATAGATGTGTGTCTCCTCTGCGTGGGAGCGCAGCCCGAAGAAGAGTGCCAGGATCAAGACGAGCCCCAGCAGGACTGCAGTCAGGACCCCGGTCACCACATAGCGCTTCCTCATCTTTCTGTGGGAAGAGACAGGATCATCAACCTTGCTGCTTCTGGAGCTGCTAGGGAGCAGGTGATCAGGCACAAGAGCAGGCTTGTCGTCTGTATTCTTCCATATCCACTGTTTCTCCTCTTTCCCCAGCAGCTGGCAGCTCTGCTGATGGATGGGTGATTTTGGAAGGAGTGACCAGAGGCAGTGAGAGCCCAATTCTGGCTTTGAGAGGTACATCAGGGTGATGTTCTTCCTGCTTTTCCAGCCCTTGCTTGTCAGTGGGTTTCTACAGACTGCTGAGCTGCAGGCAGTAAGCAGCTACCTCCTTCCCTGGACCTCTCATGGAGTGGCTCTTCCAAATATGTCCATGCTCAGATTCATATTAAGACTCTCCCTATAGGCACTGCTGTTATGGTTTCTCTGTTCAGAACAACTGTTGTAACAACTCCAAAGCTTTTACCAGCTTCCCCTTTACCCCTTACTGCTGCACCATTTGCAGAGCGGTCTATTTCACTGAGCACTCCAGGGACTCCTGGAGGCCCTTGGGTAACAGCTCGAAAGTATTAAAGTCCCTGAAACGAAAAGGCCCCAAACCAGTAGCTATGACTTGGGTAACAACCTGTCTATGTTAGTTTAGAGTCACATCATCTTCAGTGAAAAGACTGAGAGCTTTAACCTCACTGACCACTACAACACACAACCTAGTCACTAACAAATCACCTTGGCCAAAGCTATTTGGCCATGAGCACCCTCCTGCTCAGGGCCCTTGGCTAGAGCAGCTTTCCCCTGAGCCTGCCACTTCTAGAAGGCAATTGCCAGTGCTCATGTCTCCATATTTTCCCATCCTGCACAAAAATGCTCTTGGGGTGCACAGGGTTACTGTTCATCAATGGGTGAGCATAGGACACTGAGGAGACCTGCAGCAAGGGTGTTCCATACACATACCAGGATAAGTTAAGAGCTATTGAGGGGATGAAGAGTCATTGACATCTTGCTAGGACTGACAGTTCATGAATAACTACTACTCTTTGACCCATTTCCTTTCCCCTTACAGGACTATTCTAGCAAAAAGACCTAAATTCATCATAGCTCTTTCAGGGACCAACTTCCCCCAATTCAGTGCAAGTTTGGGTTATTACCATGACTATTATACTTGTGCAATAGCCAAGATACCCTTTACCTTACCAAAGCACCTGCTGTCCTCAGAGACAAACCAATCCATGGCATTTGGAGTGAAGAGCAGATCCACCAACCCCAGCCTCTGTGGCTATGCAGCTGCCCAAAGCAGAGGAACCTCCAGCAGTCGGAGCAGCACTTGGTGCCTTGCTGCAGCAACAGAGCAAGGGAGCAGTGAGTGTGCCAATGCTGACCTAACAGGAGGAAACAGGCCAGGCCAGCCAAAATGAAGCACTCCTCAAAGGGAGGAGATTGGCAAGCGCTGCCCCTCAGCCTCGCTCCCATTCTGCTTATTTCAAATAAGGGAATATCCACTTTCTATCCAAGCCTTTTATCTGCGAGTCTCAGAGCAAAAAAGATGTCTGCTTCCAAGAAAGGCAACTCAAATCAGGGTGTCAGTGTGCTGTATGTGCTGTTCTGTAAACAAATGTCAACCAAGGTCAGTGAAAGGTAAATGGATTAAACCTCTTTCCAGGTTCAGAACTTGATTTACACTCAACTACTTTTAAAAGAGACTGCTGGTGTGTTTGCAGAGCAGTCCCTGTGCGGGAAAACAGAGAAGCTATTATGTCCCCAACAATAGCTCACACACAGCCTCAGAGTTTAAAGACAGTTTTGTTTGCTGGCTTCAGCACTGGCAGTCTCCTCCAGGCTTCACAAGGAATGCCATGGGATCTTTTATCTGCACTCCAGCTAGGCAGAAGGTACTTTGTTTCATCTGGGCTGGCCCTCCAGCCCCTGCTGACCCCAGCCCGGTGCTGGCATGTTAACCCATCAGCTCCTGGCTTGGACTGCATGGTTCTCCATGGCTGCCTGCCTTGCTGCTGTGCATCTGTTAAGATTTGCTGCCTCGTCACGCAAGAGCACCAGAGAAGGGGAGACCTCAGATGGTACCTCTGCTCTCTCTTTCACCTCTGAAGAGCTCGATGCTGCATGCCCAGCTGCTGGGTGAGTGCACTGACCTCATGAAGAGCCCTCCAGCTTACTGTGTGTGCCCCAGGCACAGCTCCCGGCTGGCTGCCAGCCCCCAGCGTTCTCTTTTGCTGCAGCAGAGAGAGCAAACTCAGGTGAGAATAATCCCCTCTACCTCAACCTCCTGCTCAACTCCCACAAGTTTCGTGACCTCTTTTGTAGGCACACAGTCTATCCTGCATTGTGTGTGCAGTCTATACTGCCTTCCTGGCTGTGGCACAGCAGAGCCCAACAGCTCGTTTCCTGTGCAGCAGGTGGGAGACACCAGAAGCCTGCAGTGCTGCAGTGATAAGGAACTTGCCAGGGTCAGGGAAAACCCAGGAGAACTAAAGGAGAGGGAGTGAACCCAAAGTCAGATGCATAGCAATAACATTACCGTATTTAAACAGGTATTAATAACCAAGAACTGAAATACTGTTTTCATACCCTATTGCTGCATAGAGTCAACCATCACTGACTTTTTTTTTTGGCTGATAGCAGAGGTCCCATTATTGATCCACCATTATATGACAACCTAACGAAGGTGCCCACAACTGATCACATAGGTGGAACCACCTGAAGCATACAGAAGACCCTAAGACAGCTACTTGGGCTGACACTTCAAGATCAGGTATGCACATCCTGCCTTCTTGCACAAGATCTGTTTTAGCAGTTACTTCCCAGAGCTGTTCCCAGCAGCCCTACCATGGGGCCAGGCTACATCTAGACGTCAGCAAGTGACATGTGCTCCCATCAAGCTGTTGCTGGGTCCCCAGTGCATCACATAGCTTTTCCTTCTCACTGGGAGCTCACAGAAAGGAGGTGTAATAAACAATGCAAATGGTTCACCTGTGGGAAGCCTTAGCACTAGGGGTCTGTGCTCACACCTAATTAGCCAGATGACGGTTTAAATCCTTGGGTATAACTGTGCAAACTTCCCTCAGCTGTCACTAAGAACAGTGGGCAGCAACTTCGGCTTTCATCTGCAGGAATATCCAGACTCATCAGCCTCTGAACAGCTAATTAGCTGGGGTTATTTGCTCCAAGAGAGCTTGCATTGAAGAAAACTAGGACAAAAGCAACACAGAAAGTACACTATTGCTGTCCAGAACTATTTCTGTGAGTTTATCCATTCCTTCCTCTTACAAAGGGAGAAAAGGTAGGAAGATCTATTTGTTACTCTGGGCTATCCTTACTGTACTTTTGTATACATTCCTGGTTTTTAGCAGTTCCATATGATTTAGCATGACCCTGGCTAACTCTTCAGGGTCTTTTGCCCTCTTCCTACTAAACTTGTTTTTTATGTCTTCCAGAGCATGTTTTGCCTTGTCCTTATACACCAGATCTGAAGCTTTCATTGCCCATTCCCAACCAAGCAATCCTTCATTACATAATGCACAGGTCTTAGGTTGTGGAAGGCTAATATATGGTATAATCATCCAAAGACCAGAGGATAATCACCTTACATAACAAGGACAGAGCGAAGATTACAAATCTACCTTTTACATCATATTTGCCTCCTGCCTGCCAGGTTAGAGCTCCCTGCAATGGAATCTTCACACCTCTCCCCAAATAGTCCCAAAGCAGCAGTAAGCTGGTGCAGGCTACTTATTCCTGGGCAGAACTGGATGGCTCAGATGCAGTATTTCTACCAACATGTTTGGGTTAACCCAAATGGCAGAGAGCTTAGTGACTTTGTTAGCCATCACATATAACGCTGCTCTTCTATGGCTCTGTTGGAATAGACACAAGCTTCTAAGCACTATCCTTTTGAGAACAAAGACAGAAGGGTGTGTTTCCCCTGTGCCCTCCATCCTGCACTCAGACACAAAGGTCTGACTTTCTCACATAAGCCCCTCTATTGCAGCCTTGCCCTGCAGTTACTGCAATAAGACGTCTACTTAAGCCACCTGAGATTCCTATCTACAAGTTCATGTGCTAAATACTTTTTCCCCTTAGGCCTTTACTCCATAGCAGTCACTGAGATGCCTCTGATCAGGACTCTGGTTCTCCTACCCTTACCTACGCAGACAGACAAGCAGAGTCTCCTGCCAGGTACCCATCTCAATGGGGAGCAGCTGGCATTTTTCCATAACTGTTCCCATTTTGTCCACATGATGCCCTTGAGAGGCTTCAAACAAGTGATCAACAAATGCCTCCGCTTACAAAGGAAATCCTTCCTGATTCAAGTCTTACACAGACTGCTGTGGAGAACTGTGATGCAAATACTGAAGTAGTTGGGATTCAAAACAAACATATTTTAAATCTAAGCCCTTTTTTGGGGGTCACAGAATGAGACAGGTGTTATGCTCCGGTGTTAGGCTAGAATTCAGAACTAATACACTTTTGTACTCACCCACCAGGAGATATTCAAGTTGAAGTCTTATGCAGTCTTCATCTCCACCAGCAATAAGGAAACTAAAGCAAAGTTCAGTCAAGCTCAAAGAGGCTTCCAAATTCAGGTCTGGGCACTGGTCCTGCCCAGAGCAGGGGCACAGGGCAGTCCCTAAGTACTAACCCTATGCTGCTGTTTCACCAGAGAAATACAACAGCCCCATTCAACCTTTCTGCACAGCCAACACCTCCACATCAGCCCGTCCCACTGCCTGCACCCTGCACATCTTGCTGCCTCCCTCTCCTCAGGCACAGCTTACAAGTCTTCAGCATTCTCTGCATCAAGCCTGGCACTGAGGGCTTATAGATGCACACAGGTACTTCATAGGCACAAAGGCTTCAGATCAACTCTATGAGGCCATGATGTCAAAGCCAGAGGTAATCCACCATCTCAAAACATGGATGTTATTAAAGTTTTTCAAAGTCATTCAGAACATTGCTGTTCCACTCATCTCCAATTTAAAATCAAAACGATTAATTAAAATAACTTTCATCTGATGTACCAAAAAAACATACTGTTCCATGTTCTGTTGCTGAAGAAAACCCACACGGCACCTAAAGGCTGAGGGTAATGGCTCAATTTATGCCATTTCTAACTTCCCCTTACCTCTCGAGGGTATTTCCAAGTCCGTTCTGTCCTTTTGCACAGATCCTTATTTACTGATATCCTTTGAATATCCTTTCTGAAGCAGTGAATCCCTTTCTCGAGCCAGTACGTTCCTGTAGCACTAGCAGTAAGCACTTGTCTTTCCTTAAAAGCTCTCCAAAGCTTGCTGTACTATTTGATATTTGTACAGCTCTACTTATGGAGATTAACCCATTGAAACTCATTACTTTTGAATTCACAGTACTGGAGGAATGCTTAAGTAATCATTGACTAGGTGAAGAGTCAAGAGCCAGCACCCTTTAATATGCATAGCTTAGCACTCATAAATGTTGTCTATCACCAGCAGAATTATTCATTTTTTTATTCTTTTACTACATGATCAAAGATGAATCTTCCTGTATCTTGGCAATAGCTCTTAAACTCTGGCTAAGCAACTGAACAAATATATGGTCACACCAAGTGCCCATCTCCATAGAGTCCTATGCCGTCAGCACTCCTCTTGCCCAACCAAATGGTGCCCTTGTAGCTCGCATTTGGGTTTTTAAGTGTCTGTACCTTGCAGCCTAAACCCAGACACACTGATAGATTTAGCTGTGACAGCGTTTGATCCGAGTATCCTCTGCCAAGTGGGAGCAACCACCTGCCATGCAAAGTCACTGATCAGTTCTTCAGCACTCAAGCTACACGCTACCTTAAACCATCATCACTTTTAGTTCAGATTAATGCTCCAGCTGCAATGAGATGACACACTGCCTGTTTTACCACCCATTCCCATAGCAGGGAGGATAACATAGCAGACATCTAGAGATGGAGAAACCTGTCTCCACCACTAAATCTCACTGAAGCTTTTGAGCAATAATCCTGTGTCTGTTTGCCCTGTTTGTAGAACTTCCAGTTGCAGATCAGAGATTGCAGCTCACTTGCCACTGAGCAGCATAGCATAAACCCCAGCAGCAACCCAAATTCAAGGTGCAATATCTGCCTTTGGACTCTAATTACTCAGCAACGAAAGCTTATCTCCCTGCTGCTGTATACATCTACACACCTCATAGCCAGCTTGAACACGAGAGTTCAATGCCCATCCAGAACACAGCACAGACAAATCATAGCCTGCCTAACAGGCCTTGCTCACGGCAAGGCTCCAAACCCATGCATCCTAAGCTGGTTCTTCAGTCAGCAGGCTGTCCAGTGCAAACACTGGATGAAGCAAAGTCTCCCTGGATGCCAGTCAGCACTGCTAGATGCTATCTTTTAACCTACCAGGATCAGTAGTTTAATGTCTCAACTCCAAGCCTGTCCAGTTCCTCCGTCCCAGTCCAACCTCTGACACACTGGATCCTTACTTCCATTAGAGGGACAGTGCCTGTACTGCAGTGAATCACGAACAAAGTTTGTCTTAGCAACAAGGGTAAAAGCTTTGAGAACACAAGCCATATCTCCTCTACTTAAAATCACATCTCCTTTCTATTCAAATTCTTGTTATAAAACACAAGCATTCCAGCCTTGAGATATCTGGAAGGGAGTTAGCATGGGCCCATCTTTCAGAAGGGACTTTCTAATGCCCCTCTAAAGTGGGCAGCTCCCTCCAGCTACTGTCAAACAGATCTTGAGCAGAATAGAAGCTATTGGGAAAGCAGGTACTGGCGCAGGAAACACTCTGAAGACTCAGGAACGTGCTGTTCCTACAGGTCAGTTTAAAGTTCACATTCATGGTCCAGGCATTACTCAACTAGTAACACATCCTGCTCTCACTGTATCTAATGCACTGATGTGAACCTCATGGTACTCTGTGGGAAAGACTGCAATAGGAGCAACAAAACAAAACAACACAACAAAACAGACTGTGTGGAAAGATATTTGCTCTTTGCCCCAAACTAAAATGCCATTCACACCTAAGTGAGGGGACAGGGAAAAGAACTTCTACTCTTTGCCCCATTAATGAAAGTCAAATGCTATGGCTTTTCTTCAAGGGCAGTGCAGTCTCATCTGTGGCACATCCTCACCAGCGCAAGAGTTGGAACAAGCTGGACATTCCCCAGCAAGTTACTCTTTCACTTAAGTACAAGTAGGAGAGTTGAAGATGGGGTCAGAGGATGTTAAGAAATCCAAAGGTAGTACTTCTAGTTCTGGTAGGTAAATAGTTCGGTATACACAGGTACAGCTGCAGCATTTCAATTGTATGTGGTTTGGGGAAAGTCACTTATCTCTGTATAGTCATTAATCCAATACATTGTCCTGTTATGACTAAGCAGCAGAGCCACACCTCAAGCAGAAATAGCATGGTCCGTGGCAGTACATTACAAAAAAACAGAAGGAAGAAAACAGTACCTTCTGCAGGGCTCGCTGCCTCTGGCTGTGATGCCTATGATGTGACCATCTCTGACATTCTCTAAAAGTTAGTGGGTACTACTGAAACCTGAGCAGCAGAGTGAAATCTCTGCCTCTTCCTCTAAAGGAGCACACCTGGCAGTATATGAAGCAATACCTCCACAGCCCTTTCCATGGAACTTGTGAAACTGAAAATTATCTGGAAGCATGAAGGCACTTCTGGGTGCTTTCTCTTTTTGCTTCATCTCTCGTCGCGGACTGATTTTGCCATAAGAATTTCAGGAAATGACACCAGCAATAGCTGACCACATACATCATGTCATTGAGTCTCCTTTTTAGACTTCTTTTTACTGCGGATCACACAATCCAAGCTCTCCATTTCCTGATATTTCAATAAATACATCACCAGAATGGAGGAGATATCCTCATTTTGCAGGTCATCTTCTTTTTCATGAGGACATCTTTCTCCTCTAACAGAACAACGTTGCGATCCGGTGCTGGTGCTATCCCAATGCAAGCATCAGAGAGGTTCTGAGTACCCAGTAACACATTAGTTGTGTGTAAGGCTGCTTCCCACTAAGTGAGATCACTGAGATACGTTTAAAGAGGGAAAATTTTGATAAAGCCTTTTGAAGCTGTACTTTTCTGACATCATGGATTCACAGCACTGGCAACATTAATAAAGTTACGATCTCAATGGATTCTGATTTTCATGAGGTCATTACGATCCTTACAATACTTGAGATGCAGAAGGGAGATAAATCTAAATGGACTTATAATAAGACAGCGGTATGAGGTACCCAGATGGGTTGTGACAGGCATAATGATGTGCAGATCATATGGCTTAGGTTATAAGAAGGGTCAGTGCAAAGAGATATTTCCTGAGATTTCTTTATATCTTGTGTCATCCTCTAGCCAAATACAGAGGATGGAAGCATGGAAGAGGTAGCAGTTTACTACTCTGGTATTTCATTTTTTCAAGAGCACATTCTTGATTTGGATAATAAAGGATGTTATTTCCTATTTTCTGTTCAAGTTGGTCCATGACTTTCTACAACAACTCCATATATCAAAAAGCTGAACACAGTGACAGGAACAAGGACCAGGTCATTAAAACTTAGCTATCTGATGAGCAACGCAAACATTCCGGTTCCTCCCTACTGGAAATTGTTACTGTTCAAGGCTCTTCTTTTATTACCTTTCCTCACTGATAAATTCATTGATTGCCACCTAGACTTGGTCAATACTCCCAAATTCACGTCAAACTCAATTTTCCAAGACTATTCTGTACCATTCATTTATCAGCTTTATGAAGCCCTTTCATCTTTGCAAAGCCTTTCTGTTGGGCTACCAAAGGCACTGTGTTCTTGCTGCCAGACCTGCCTTTCCTGCAGCAGCCAGCTATCAGCTCAGCAGTCTGACATGGCTTCACTCAACCTCACCATGCTGGAACATGCCCTTTGCATGCACTTGGAGGTGCTCAGATCACAACCGAAGTTTGGACTTTCTTAGACCTTTGCAGAGGGATTTGTTTAACATTATGGACAAATTAACTAACTACTGACTGTAGAGCATCTGAGCAGGAAAAAAATACAGGTTCCAAACTAAAAAAAGGCCTTAGGGCTGCATTCACTGAAGAGATTTCCACAGGCTTCAGTGGAACTTGGACAAGAGCTCCGTTTCCAGTAGAAAAAAATAAAATCATACTACCTACTTAGATTCACTTGCTTTTGCTAAATAAAGGCTTTACAAATAAATGAGATAGATTGCAGTGGAGCAGCTTTCAAAAAAACAAAGGCCAGGTCTTTGATGTCCACTCACATGTCTGGGAGGGCTGTTTGTTCTGGCAATGAGCACGCAGTCTTCTAGGCACTGTTCTGGTCCCTCAGATGTCTAAATATTTGTTTTCCTGGGCAGAATCTGTTCCTTTACACACAAATGCAGTTGCCCTCGATAGCTCAGTTCTCTCTCCGACTCCTGAGCTGGAAGCCTCTCCCACATTCTGCTTCTGGAAGTAACTCCCAATTCCATTTCGCAGTACCTGCACCCTTCTGGCTCTGCACCTGCCTCCCAGCCTTCCTCCTTGCTACCTGCTAAGAAAGCTTGTCATTGCTTGACGTCCACTCCTACTACAGGCAAAATCACGGGAAAATTGTGTCTCAGTTTCGTGACCCTAAGTATCAGCTTTTCCACAAAATTCTTCCATCTCAATTAGGAATGGAGACCATAAGCAAGCTGGTTGTAGACATGGCATCTTCAACAGCTGAATGGGCCACACAGAGGTTAAATAGCTCGCCCAGTGCTGTACATTAAATTATATTTGCAAAACAGATCAAGACTCTGGCACCTGTGACCTGGTCTTCATTAATATGGAGGTGATTAGAGAGAAGCCAAAGTCACTGAGGTAGATTGAGATCTGGCAGTCCCTATAGAACAGAAACACTCTATCGACCTGAGCTGGAAGGCTTATGAAACACCCTCCATAAAGCATAACTAAAGAGCAGGAAAGACGTAACATAGGGAAAGAAACAACTCCTCTATTTCATGCCCCAATCCAACCAAACTATGAAAATGACACGACAAAATCACGCTGTTTACTCACTACTTCGAAAGCTCTGCTCTCCCTGGGTGCAGTTCACCTTTCTGATGGCAACACCAGAGGAAGGCACTTCTGCCCTGCTCTCTTGCCTCTTATTCCTCAAGGGCTCCCAGAAGCAAGGATTTCAAAAGCTGAGTGGCAGCAAGACTTTATATATGGGAGTGGTCAGGCAAGGAGGTGATGCAATGAAGTCATATTTTCGGGCAGTGAAGGCACAGCTCCTGACCTCCCCCTCCTGAAAACTGCTGGCTCATGGGGCAAGCTTGGAACAGTGATCAGTCACTTTCCATGCCGTCCTTTCTCATGATAAGCAGAACAGCATACAGGGTAGAGAGCAATGAAAGGTCGGACTTGAATGAAGACAATAGCTTGATGTCGGGTCCCAGGAGTGAATCTGTACTAGCAGTCATTCATGCATCAAACAATGCCCTGCCAGTCACTGGCTTTGCCCATGGCACAAGCTCTGGTAGCAAGGATGCTCTGCGCAATACAGCATCACTGCCACATACCCACTCCTGCACTCTCCCCAGTTAGCTGATGCTGGAGCGCTGCCCAACTCAGGGCCAGAGGGCTGGGAGCCCTGCGGAGGTGAAGGAACGTTTATCACGTCCTGGCCACTGACCTGGGAAGCTCTTGAGAGGTACATCCTGCTCTTCTCCATCAGAGGAAGTCTTGCAGCCTCTGAATGGAGAGGAAATCTCTCAAGGATGTACCATTGCTCTCCAAAGGAAAAAAAATCATTTGCAACTTCCGTCATTACTGGTTTTTGATCTTTCACTGAAGGGTTTGGTTGACTGCGAGAGGCAACGTCATGCATTAGGACAGTCTGACCAACTCAGAGCTTATACGCTATTAGCTTAGTATCTCTGGTACAGCTGCATAGCAGGAGATGCCAGGTCTAACGGTGATGCGAGCATCTTCTCAGCTGAGACAACCAGAAAAGGCAAGGACTGCTCTAGGGTGTCAGCGGAGTGGAAATCACAGAGTTACCATCACCTGCCAGCGATGACACCGGCTTCATACAGCAGCAGCCAAACAAATGCCCAGCTCATTCCATCAAAATCTCACACCAACAGGATCCTCCACGGCTGGTTTGTAGGTCAGGGTGGGGAAGGAAGACATACGAATGACTGTCGCAAGCAGAGCTGCTTGTGCAATTGGACAGGGAATTATGTTCCTTTTTCTCCTTTCCTATTAAGTTAGTTTTCAGTCAGAGATCCCCCCTATCCCATTCCCATAACTCTGTGCCAGCATAAGGAAGGGAACTATTTAGAACACTTAGAGAGTGTTCCCATATGCCAAATCATGGTCGAATCTCACTGACCTTAAAGACTTGCAGCTGCTTTGTTGTAGAGTCATAGGAACCAAAACAGGTGCAAAGCAAACCAAACCAAACCCAGAGTTAGATCCACTTCTAACTTATGGGAAAGCTGCATAATATATGTTTTTATATGTATATTTTTTTCCACATCTAGGATGGACATTTTCTGATGTATGTAGGACTGTAACTTACAGAAACATGATCTTGTTCTGTCACTTTGGGGTTTCCTTGGCTTTATCCCAATTCTTGCACTTCTACCTTTCCGATTCTCTCCCTCATCTCACCTGGGCAGAGCCAACAAGGGTCTGGCTGGTGCAGACCTGCCTGCTGGGGTTAAAGCACAATGCTCCCGAACACCACAGCCTGTCCAGACCACCAAATTCTTATCATTACAAAAATGTGTTCTACTCGACAGCATTTTTAAGTTACTACCGGGGAGCCTTATGGGCTCAGATGAGCAAAGCATTCATATCCCCTCTTTAGAGACAGAGGATCAGAGACAATCCTGCCCAGGGCTGGAACTAGGAATCTTCCCCCACATCCCCTTAAGCATGCTGCCAGACATCACTGCTTTTCTCTGTCACATATCCAATATATACTCCAAACCCAGACGCAGCTGGAAGTGACAAGTGCAGGGGCTGACAGCGATCTGACTGCACAGCGCCTGCAGCTACGTGGGCTGTTGTTTTCTCTCTTTCTCATAGCTTTGGTTTCTCCCCCGCTGTAAACAGGAAATGAATAAAACATGAAGGTACCTCCTGAAACATGACAGTAGATCACATTGCAGTGGAGGAACTAAAGAGAAGTTCAAAGTGTTTGAACTACTTAATGGAAAACTTGCAGCTTATTATAGAAAGTTGTTGGGTGACTAATTGCTGTTAAAGTCTAACCAATGCGAGACGGCCCTAAAACCAGGAAAACCAGGACCTTTTTCCCAGGAAAAGCCAAGGTCTGCCATGCACACTTCCACAAATCTGCTTTCCATTCTGCCTGAGGACCAGCAGAGCTCAGGGCTGTGAGGCTCAGACACACTCCTGGATATGCACGAACCCTGACCTGATTCAGCCATCTGGAGGGGGAACATATGAGAAGGAACTTTTCCCATTGACTCTGCCTTATAAGAAAGCAAAGAATCTCTTCTTAAAAGAGAACAGTAGGGACCTACAATCACAGCATGAAGCCAGAGAGATGGGAGCCTGTCCAAAGGGCTTCTGCATCGGGGCGGTTTGGTGCTCACAGCATCTCCTCCTCCAGGCAGAGCATAACGTAAGCCTGCAGGTGGGCTGTTTTGGGATCTCTTTACCATATCACAACCAGATCTCTGGGGAAGGCTCTGTTTGTTTGCACACCACGGCAAGACTGCACTTTTCCAGCATTGCAGGCAGCAGGCCAGCAACACCTGCACAGCACAAGGGCACACAAGAGAGCAAGCTGCTTCCATGCAGCGACAAATGGCAACAGATGGGAAACCACCACCTGGCTCCCAAAGATACAGGTCAAGACGAAGGGTACCGCAAACACAGACATTAAATCACAAGAGCTGCAGCAGCCAGTCCCACTGAGCACAAATGGAGGGGACCAAGTGCCACCCCCCCAGTCCCTCGTTGTCACCTTGCCTTGCCTCTGTCCCCCACATGCTGGGGACACCCTGCAGCTCTCTGACACGTGGGGAGCCACGCGTTTCCTGATTGCTGCCGTGCCTCCCTTCACCCTCTCCTCCCACATGTAGTCAGACAATCTGCAGAGGGATGATCTGCAAATGAGGTCAGCCTTGGGTGTAATGGGGAGCAAGGGGGAAAGTCCACACCCCTGGGAGAGCTCCTGTGGCCAGCAGTAAATTTCAACCTCCGGGCACAGCAGGGCAGGCTGGGCACAGTGCATTGAACGAAAAAAGAGCAGGAAGGAGCAGGGAAGAGAGGCCGAGTGCAGGAGCCCAGGGCTAGGTCTGGCTGCTCAGATCTGCGGCTCCCAGAAGTGCTGGCTGCTCTTGAAAGGGCTTCCTGCCTCCCCATAGCACACAGATCCCTTTGATTTGGTATCACTGAGAAAGAAGGGCACGGAAACGCAACAGGGAGATGACACTCAGGAGACCCATCCTTATCAAGGAACAACACGATATCAAAGGGGAGCATCAGGGACTGGGAAGAGCCTTTTGTAAAACCCACAGCAGAGCCAAATCCTGCCTGTTTCACATAGTGGTCCCTGGGAGTTCCATCACCAGCACTGCCCCAAAGGAGGGCCCCTGTGCCAGGTTGGGCTCACAGATGCACTGCACACACTGGTCAGCGTTGGCCCTGTGCGTGCTTCTTAATTACACTTCTGTTTGCAGAGCGTCTCTTCCAGAAAGGACAAACTGCATAACTCTCAGCTTATGAAAATCACACTCAGAGTTTCTGAGCTGCTAATTAACAGCAGTGTCACTGTAATTAAAGCTGGGACACGCGTCAGGGGAGCTGGGAGCATGGCCATCCCCTTACCCACACCGCTCTGACCAGACCGGCCAGCCACAGCTGTAAGGTCAGCACCTCCCCAGCACTGAATGTCCCCATGTTACAGCAGCACCGACCCTACGCAGGACAGGGACAGACTGAGCCTCGGGGAGGCAGTGCTGGGATCGGGGAGAGAAAGGGGCTGACTCCTGTTGCCATTGGGTTGGCAATAAAGCACGTTGCCTTCTGTTTCCTCGCATGTAAAACAGATGGTTTGTGCTGCCCTGATCGTTAAGGGGCTCTTAGGACAAAGGGAAGTGCCCTTGCTATCCCCCCTCCACAAAAACACACCCTTTAAGCTGCTATAAGCTGTGGCACGCCTCCAGGCTAGGGAGGGAGTTGTGCAGGAAGATGCAAAGCCCCGAGGAACACCAAGACCCAAAGAGCTGAAGGACAGCAGCAGAGGAGGCTACAGACCTGTGAGAAGCCGGGAGATCGCTGGAGAGCCTGTCCTGTGTCCTCACACTGCTCCGTCTGGGGAGAGAACAACTTCAGGTGTGGGAGCACCACACAGAGCACAGCTGTAGCTGCAGGCACACAGATCGCCAGAGCACAGCTGGCACCAATTGGCCTTCAGGCAAGTTGGGGCTGGACACGAGCACCAGCCTGCTGCTGCCCCTGGGATGCTTTGGGGAAATACCACCTCCAGGAAGATGGAGCGCTGGCTGGGGAAAGCAGATAAACACTGCCTCTGTTTCAAGATAGGTTTCCTTCCCACTCCAATCCCCAGAGTTTCAGTGCTCAGCAGGATGCAAACACATCCCTAAATGACTTCCTGGAGCCCGGGTTTCAAAGATCAGCCCTTTCAGAAGCAATAAGGCGCCACAATCAATAGCAGCCCCAGGAGAGCCCCAGGCATTCCAGCCTCAAAACCGCTGAGCCGTTCCTATGCTATCAGAGGCTGTGGGGCCAGTCTGCCTTTCCAATGAAAGATACTGAGTCTTCCTAAGCAATCAGGCTTACGTAAGTACAGAGATAAAAAAGAAGAGTGGGAAAAATCAACGTTTCAGAAGCAGCATGGCATGCCCCAGAGATGTCACCTGGAGGGACAAAGCAGAGGCCACAGCTCAAAACAAAGAGGAGCAAAGCTCATGGCCTCCTGGATGTGACCAAGAGAACTAAGATACATCCATCTGCTCCTTGAACAGTTTTATTACTGATTCCCTGAAACTGTGGGTATGAAGTTCTGGGTAGTGATAGGAGATAATGGTTCTCAGCCAATAAAAGTTGCGAGAAGAGAATGAGCAACCACGTTTTCACAGGGACAAAGCTTAGAGCAGGGTGCCCTATGAGTGCCCAGTAAGGAAAGAGCTGCATACAATACATGGAGGTAGCAAAAGACATCAAGGAGAGTTTTGAGAAGCACGCGGAAAACTTGAAAGCGTTGTGAAAGAGCGTGAATAAGAGTAGATGGAACTCAGTGCAGTGGAAGGAGAGGTGTGTATTGGTCAATAGGAGCTAGCAGCTCCTTTCACCACCACTAATCCTCTTGCACAGATTTGTGGAAAAAACACAGCAAGAAGGAAGCAAGGTGTTGTCAGCTCCTGCTTCACCCCAGCCCATTTAGAGCTTAGAGAACCGGGTCTGTATGGAGCAATTGTATTTCTCTGAAAAGGCTCAAGAGGTCAGAGTTAAGAATCGAAGCTGGCAAAACGAGCACCAGCTGTATGAGCTGCTTGAAAAGCAACTCCGGGCTAGGAACTCGCTAAGAAACAGCGTAACACAAAAGATTATGCCCAGCAAACTGTGCTGACATACAAAAACAAGTGCTCTGCCTACGGTGTTCCCCTAAGCAAAGCTTGCTGTCGCTCCCTCTGGAGCAGCACTGAAATCCATCCAAAAAGGAGAATTCCAGTTCGGACAGAGGTCAGTATTTTCTCGTCCATTAAAACATCACAAGAACGCCTGGAAAGCAAAGGCGGGGTCACGGCGAGACCCTGGCCCTCCTCTCCCTGCCTGCAGCTCCCAGAGCTCAGCCGGACCTCACCTGCAGCCCCCGGCCGGGGCCGCTCCCCCCCCGCGCACACGTGCGTGTCCCGCTCCTACCTGCAGCCCCTGCGGCACGTCGGGGTCCTGCCGGCACCCAGAGCCCGGCACAGCGCCGAGGGCAGGGAGCCCCTTCCCCGGGGAGCCGGGCTGCTCCGCGGGCTGCCGTGAGGTTGGGGCAGCCCCAGTTCTGGCGTCGGGCACTAGGTGGCACAGACGGGAGGAAATACCAGCGCAGCCTGCGAGCGGGTCCGCGCCTTTCATAGGACGACTTAGGTTGGAGGGGACCTTAAAGATCGGCCAGCTCCAACCCCCCGCCGTGGGCTGGGTGCCCCATCCATGGCCTTGGGCACCTTTCAGACGAGGGGCTCCCGGTTCCCGGACGTAACTGCTCGCCAAGCACAGGCTCGCTGCCTCGGGCACACACAAGCTTGGCTCGTGGAGCAGCCCTGTGTTTGGCTCGAAAAAGAGGGGATGAAATCGCCCCTAGTTATCAGCTGCCCTGTTTCACTGTCAGACTGCACTTCAGCCAGCAGCAGGCTCAAGCACACCAGCAGCCCCAGGGAGGGAGGGATGCCGAGGGCCAGCAGCCCCTCTTGGGTTCAAGGAGAGCACCCCACTACCTCCCCCTTGCCCTGTGCCATGACTGTGCAGAGGATGAGGGCACTCGGCCACCGCTCTCACAAGCACCATCCCGAGGCAGCCCCTCTAAAGCTCTTCTTCCTCTCACCTCCCTCCTTTTAGGACTGCTTGCAGTCCCTTGGAGATCTCCCCAACCTCATCCACTCAGCCCTTTAAGGCGTGGATGAAATTCCTCACCGGTGAACTGTGCGGACTGACGCGATGAGGCAAAGCCATGCAGAACTGCTGTGGTCAGCACAGGGGAGGCCAACGTGTTTTTTACAACGAGGAAAAAGGAGGGGAGGGTGGAAGGTTGTCTGCCAGCCTCTGCTGTTCTGACAACAGAAACTACTTGGCTTCAAAGGTTAACGCAGCGAATGCATCTGGTGAGGCTCATGGGCTCTGACAGCCCATCTGAAAGGCTCCATCTGCACTCGGCAGGAGGGACGGCTGCGAGGAGGGCACTGGGGGAGCAGCATGCCGTGTGCACAAGAAGTGGCACAGGTGGGCACTATCTGAACCTGACAGAGGTTGCTGAGCAGCGCTGCGGTGCTAACAGCACAGACAAGGAGGGGAAACCTGTTTGCTGGAGGGAGCAGGGCTGTGCTGCAGCCTCCTGGAAAAGCTCAAGCTAAGCAGTCTGGCTCACCGGGACCCTGAGGCTCTTTCTGCCATGCACAGAGGTCTCTGGACAATCTGAAAGCCTGAGGCAGAGGTATGGTACACACCACCAACACCAGGTCCTGTGCTCCCCCAGGGGCTGTGGTTGCTCTCAGCAGTTTAACAGCACGCTAAGATGCTCAGAGCCAGTATAATCTGTGTGCTTGGCAGTTTCAAATGCCAAAAGCAGCTTAACAGCACCAAGCGCTGCCTTCAGCCGCCCCTCTATAGGTTTAAGATGGTTTAATTCTTTTACGGAACTGTAACTCCAGAAATTGCAGCGGTCCCTTTTAAGGCAGGGATTTAAAAAGCTCTTTAGAAATATTTCTGTGAGACACACATCAAATGGATCCCAGTGGGACACGCTACCAGACCAGATGTCTCTGATGCTGGAAATGCAAGAAGCCCACGGCACAATCTGGGTCTGTGCAGAGCTTCCTCTGCTGCTCCTGCTGAGCCCAGTGATGCTCCACCCCTCCCAGCACCCAACCTCACACTGCAGCCTCCTCTAATCATGGCAAAACCCATCTAAGTAATATGGGTGCAGAGTGCTCCCGGCATGGAGAGAAGTAGAAACCCCCCACGTACCTCAGATATCTCCTTAATTCGTTGTGAAAGCAGTGGAAGTTCAGAATTCTCCTGTGTAAAGAAGTCAGGTTAATGCCATGCACCACTGGGGAAGACTCATGACCTCCCTATGCGTGCAGCACTGCTGCCCAACACACCTGTGAGCACAACATCACGGGTCATTAGGGCCCATATGCAGCAATATTCAGCCCAACAGATTTGCCTTAATAGGCCCTGTTAGAACACGATCAATTTGCCATAACGAGCAGATGTCCATGATTACTTAAGCAGAATTCTGCCACTTCCAAGAGTTGTTCCTGCCTCAGCCCTGGAGCACCAGGATTCTTCAGGGCCTCATGAGCCACTGGGAGAGCCTCAGTGCGAGAAGGAAGAGGCTGAAGAACCAATTAATATTACATGGGAAACTGCTACCACCTCTCCATTAAGCACAGTCTCAGCAGTGCCTGTGTGCATGCAGTTACTGCTGCCAGCACTGGCACTGCAGGGATTCCCCAGGAGCAGAGCCCCACTGTTGCTGTGCCCTTCCTTCCCCTCTCTCTACTCTGTGCATTAAGGGGATTTCTTCCCTAACTTTGCTGCTGTGGGAGAGTGGACCTTCTCTGAGACTGTACTGCTCTGCTCAATGGTCTACAAGAGTCTGAGTTATGGAGCTCCCCAAATACATTTCCCTCTCCTGCAGACAGAGCGGGGCAAAACAGCACGTGCTTCTGCCTCCAGATAGAAGAGAATTAAAGCTGAAGCCTGGAATTGCTCTTTGCAGGTGTCTTCCCTGGACTCAGCTCCCTCTTCTCCAGGAGGTTTGGCTTTGAAAGATGTGCCAACAAGCTCAAAGCCACCCCACAAGAAATGACAGCTGAGACGAGCTGCTCTGCAGGCAAGCAAAAGCTGAAGCACATTGTGAGGCAGCAAATGCTGTGCCTGGCAGCACAGTTTCACCACCACCTTAATCCTCTTTCCCTTCTTAAATGCTAAATTAATCAATTACATTCCCAGCCCAGTCAGAAATGCAGCTTTCATCTTATACAAGGCAAACATAATTAGGATTGTCATTCGGATCCCGCTCGAGCAGCATACAGATGAGAGCAGCCCCAGCACATGGGTGTGTGCAGTGCACGCGTGTCCTCCCCAGCAGCCCCACTGCCAGGCAGAGCTCCCTGCTCTGAGCCATAGGAGCCCGAGAAACAGACATGGTAGAGGCTTATCATTAGAGATGGGGTGAGGAAATGGATGGAGATAGTTGGCTTGCTGTCTCTTCTGTGTTTTTTAACTACAAGGCAGCAAAGAAAAGCAGTGAGTGGCAGATTCAGACCAAATATTTCTGCACACAGCGCAGTCTGGTGCTGGAACACACTGCTGTAAGGTGCTGTGCTTGCTCCCGTTCAAAAAAGGTTTAGGAAAGTAAAAAGGGCAGAGAGTTATTAAAAGCAGAGATTCCCACCTCCTGGTCAGCGGCCAGAACGACAGTCAGGGAAACAGCAACCTGCACCCCTCCTGTTCTCTTCTCTCCAGGCACTGTCATCAGCCCCTGCTAATACAGTGTCTTCACGGAGAGAGACCGTGGGCTGACCCAGAGCCATCACTCTCCTGCTCCTGGCATGGACCTGAGCTCTGCTTACCTGTCCCAAAGGCCCTGGAGCAGAACACCCCCATCACAGGATGCCAGCACAATGACAGGGAGATGTGCCTGAGGCACAACATGAGTGAATAGAGAGAGGATCTCTGCTTGCTTTGTATTTTTCCCATTCCAATCTTAAGAGAGACTTCTTGGGAGAACTCTAACAGCCACACCGTGCCCAGCTCAGCTGCAGTCAGCAGTGCCATATGTACCTGTGTTTGGTTTGGAGCCAGGCAATGCCCCGGTGAGAGGTGCAAGTGCCCCCAGTGGGACAGGGTGTGGGAAGAAACCAAGCCCAGCACTGGTGTGCTTCTCATTAGCCCCTATTATTCACACACTGATTTCAGTTTTACACCACGCAGACAGGAGACACACAAAGCCACTCTGCAATGAGCTGATCCCTTGGCTACAAACCTGCTGCTCCTCCTCACAGCAGCATGGAGCTCAGGCAGCTCATTCTGCTGCCTCACAGCCCCATTAGCACCCTCACCCATCGCCATCAGCCTGCCAGGGGTTGTCTTCTCCTATCCATCACCATCAGCCATAATGCTGCACCTACAGTGATTTTCTCCTGACCCAGCCCCTCTTGGAGCTCTCCAACCAGACCCTGCAGCCCTTACTCAGCAGCTCTCCCTCCAAATGGGATCAGCCCAAGTCAGCTTCAGCAGTACCTCAGGGTCTGCTGATGCCAATTTCTCTCCTGCAGGTGCTTGGGTAGGGAGGGGATAAGCAGAGACACTCAGGGCTTTTCTCTGATCAAACATTGAGTAAAAGTGTGATAAAGGCCCTCTTGTTTCACCTGCTATGCTTGGGGCACATAAACATGGGGCAAAGCTGATGCATTGGCCACACTGCTCTGAGGGCAGGCCCATCCCATCCCTCTGCTCAAACTGGCAGAGCACGAAGGAGGCGGCATCATTTGAGGCTCTGAGAAGGAAAGCAAACTTTGCTCTGTACAGCAAAAAGCCACAGCCATTCCCATCCCCCAGAACGAGGGCCCAGCACCTGCAGGAATGGATATTTCCGCAGAGGTGGTACTGCCTCAACCCCATGCTCCTACAGCCATGGCCACCAACACTGTGCTCCATGTGCTGCGGGCATCCAACAGTGGTCCTAAGCAAGAGGGAGCTCCAGCACTGGGAGCTCAGGCTGAGCTGCTGGTTACACTGGGAGGGTGACTCTGCCGTCTGCAAAGTCTCAGCGCTGGGATCCAACCTTTGCTTTCTCAACGCCCCGTTGGATCGCAGCGGTTCGGTCTGAGGATGTGCTAAAGTTGTCGTGCGCTGCGACACGTAGGGGGGGACGGAGGCGACGAGGAAAACATTTTTGCCCACAAAACGCGGGGAGCGGGGCCAGAATTACGCTATCGACCGCTGGTGGGCAAAAGCCGCCTCCTCTGCTCCAGCAGCAGAGCGGCAGAAAACGGCTGTCCGCAGCCAGAAGGTGCGTTCGGAAGCACCGCCCGTCTCTCGCGGGGTTCCAAGAGTTTGGCCGGGGTCAAAGCTCCCCCGAGCGCCTGGACGCAGGGAGGGATGCGGAGAGGGATCCGCTCCTCTCTTTGTCTTCCGCAGCGAGGATCCCCTCGGCAGAACACACCCTGAGAAGGGAGGAGCGGCTTCCGAGAGGAGGTGGGGGCCGGCGGAGCGCGATACCCCCGAACGCGGCATCCGTGGGGGGGAGCGGGGCGGAGCCATCCGGGCGGGGCAGCGCCGACCCCCGCCCGCCCCTCGCGGCGCCTCCCCCGGTTCGGAACGCGGAGCCCTCCCGGCCCGGAGCGGCGCGGCCATGGGCTCCCGGCTGAGCCGGCAGAGCAGCCTGGAGGAGGAGAGCTCCGGGGCCGAGGAACCCTCCGGCCGGGCCGACTTCCACCTCTCGTCGCTGTTGCTCCACCCGCAGAAGCTGCCCGGGGTGCTGCGGAAAGCCTCGCCCGCTCCCTACGTGCGGAGGGTGGGGTGGCTGCGGGAGATCCAGGCTACCATCCGAGAGCACAAGCGGGAGCACGCCGTGCACATCCTCAGGCTGCTCAGGAAGGTAAACGCCGCGGGCGGGGCGGGCCGCCTCCGGGCAACAAAGGGGCTGGGGCGGTGCGGGGCCGGGCCCGGCTCTTTGTGCCGCCGTTCGGGCTGGGGACACCGCCCGTAGTTCGCTGCCACCTCCCCCGTCCCCGCCCGGGGACCGAGGCTGTGGGGAGAGGAGAACAGCGGGCAGGTAAAGCGGGCAGGTAAAGCGGTGTCCAAGCCGTCCCAACCCGCAGCCCTCCCTGTCAGCCCCCGGTGTGCTCAGGAGCGCTGCTCCCCAGGGAAAAGCCATCTCCCGCAGTCCGGCTGGGTGCAAGCCCGGCTGGAGGGGAAGAGGGATCGGTGCTTCGGGTGAGCAGGGCTCTGTCTGCCGCTATGCAGGCACAGAAGAACCCCACCGCACAGACAGCCCTCTGCCAAAGGGATGCTGAGCCCCACTGCTGGAACAGAGCATTTCCATCACTCTGTCACTTTCCAGGCAAACTCACCTCCCCGAACTGCAGGCAGCTCTGAAATAAACAGCACAGGGACAAATGCTCCTTCTGGTTTGACACAAAACACTGCTGCTTATCAGCTTATCATGTCCCTCCATTAGATAATGACCCACTTCATCGTGGGAATGCACCCAGTTTCTTCCATAGCAGCCAGCAGCCTTTGGGTGTGAGCTTCAGAGCAGGGCCGGGCTCTCAGGGATGCTGTACAGCTGCAGTAATACCCGCTCTGAGCTCCGAGTCCCAGACTCTGCAGCACACCTCAGGGTGACCAATGCCCCCAGCTACTGGCGAGCTGCACTTCTTGGAATAAGAAATTATGGGACATAAATTCCTTCTCTGCTTTTCATGCCCACTGCCTTAGAGTTCATGTGAGGAGCATTGCCAGCCCTGCAAACAGCCCTCTTGCCATGCATGCATATAGATAATCCTCAGCAAAAAGCCTGTGTATGGCAGACAAGGGCTGATTAAGATCTCAAAGGCAGTTTAGGAGAAGCGTTATTACAAGAAGTCGGTGGTTGCCTCTTTTTCTTCACAGCTGTGGCAATCTAACATGAACTGACTTCTGTAGGGTTTGCCAGAGGCCAGAACCTCAAAATGTCATTTTCTTTAGCGCTCAGCACCTCTGCTTCAGGCTGAAGCACTGAAATCCCTCCCAGACCTCGAGGTCTCCACAAGTCCCATCTGTGAGCAGCGGGGTTTGGATGCTGAGTCACAGGGCCATCGGGAGCAGAGGGTCATTGCTGAGCCCTCCTTCCCACACAGCCTGCCAGCGCCTTTCAGGCCCAGCCCTGCACCCAGAATTACTACATGCTGAGCACTCCTCTCCTGCCCAATGCCCTCTCAGATCTCCTTGTCCCCATCTCTGTCTGTCCATCTTAAAACAGTGACCCTCCATTCATCTGCTGACAACACCGCAGCGGGACACGCATCCTGTAGTCCCAACACAGTCTTCCTCCACAAAATGAGATGGGAACCCATCCAGCACCCCCACAACGCCTCCGGTTCTTTGTGTGCTCAAAAGCCTCCAAGAAGAGGGCTGCTAATGTGCGTGGCACCTTCCAATGGCTGACCACAGCTGTCAGCCATGCTGGGGGCAGATAATCACAACCAATTCTCATGTGTCCAATGCTTCAAAGTACCACGATCAGCGTCTTTCCTCATTCACAACATTACATCACTCTTCAGCTAAGCTCAGCCCTTAGCTCGGTCCCCAGCACGTCCCTCCTCACACAGACTGCTTACCTGAGCAGTATTGCTCTTAGGAGTCGCTGGTTAACACGTCCCAGGCGAGGTTCTGTTTGTTACCTGTAACAAGAGAGAGAGACCTCATTTACTCCAGTGGGCAGTGAGGATATGTAACACCATACCTTATCACTGAGCCTCAGGCTGACAGTGTTGGCATTCCCTCCCCCAGAGATGGCAGAGCAACACTGCAGCCAGAACTGCAACCCCTGTGAACAAGGGGGTGCACTCAGGCACACTGGTGGATATGGGCTCCTGGGAGTGCCTCCTGCCATTGCCAGACCTCATCCAGCCCCACACATCCACCCTGCATGCTGTTGCTGTATCCACCAGCACTTCTCAGCTCCTGGTCTGCAGGCCCCAAGCGGTGGTGGATTGGTCCCAGGACATCATGAGGGTCCAATTAAATAAAGGGAGAAGCTGTAAGCAGATCTACCTAACAGGAATGCAAGATTCCAGCATTTTAGAAGGCAGCACGCTGATAACTGCTGCAAACAGCAGGATTACACTCATGCACACTTGCTTTGCAAAGCAGCACACTGATGGCTCTTTTGCATGTGTCCATACCAGCCTCAGAAATACCCACCTGCCAGAGAAAGACCCGTTTCTGCTGCTGAGTGGGCATCGCCCTGCTGGAGGCATCAGACCGACGGCAGTAGAAAGTCTGGTACAACTAGATTTCCCTGTGCTGAGACAGCAGCTACCAAGTGTCCAATAAGAGCACTGTGCCAACAGAATGGCCCTGATCCGTAATGCTCTGCCTCTCACCACAGTGCCTGGGTGGGCAGTGCTGCATTTTGCAAAGAACAGAGAAGGATAGGGGAAATAAAAGGAGGCATTAAGGGAAAAATACAACTAAGAACCAGAGAACGCCCTGTGCTAAGAATTTATAGATTACCAACATAAAGTGATTATTTCCATCTATATTACTGACAGAACCCTTAAAGGCAGTCTTATAATGGGAATGCAGATTCAACTTAACAGCATAGCTCCAACTGGGGGAGTTTAATTACCGGTCTGACATCCACTGCTGCAGGCTCAGCCATGCCATCCTCTTGGCAGCTTCCCTCATCTATCCATGCTACACTGTGTGGGAGGCTCCATTTCCCCAAAGCCTTACGGTTAAGGGAGATGTTGGCACGATGCCTTGGCCCACATCCAGCTGCCTCTGTCCTTCAGGATTCATCCACTGCTCGGGCTCCTTGGTTGCTTGTGCTGTGCACGCGGTGGTGGGGCTGTAAAGCATTTGATTTATTCTTGCTTTCTCCATCACATCTGTAGCCAGGATCTTTGTCTCCATTCTGCTCTCCACTCAATTTGATCCGAGCATACACAGAGCAGGGAGGGTGGCTACAGCAGCAGCTTTGCTTGCTGCTTGGGGTTAAGATCCAGCACCTCTTCCTACGACAGCTCTGTCCCTGCTGGCTCTGCGTGCACACGCTCCCAGCTTTCTCTCTAGGAGTTCTCAGTGCATCTTTCCCTGAGCGGTGCCTGAAGCACACATTCAGTGGAGCAGTGCGAACATATGGGGCACTCATTTGCTTATTCACTTCTCCTGGCAGCAGCATGCAGAATGGGCAGAGGACTTGCTTCCTCCCTCAGCTGCGCCCTCCTCAACAACTGAATCCAACTCAGCACCATCCCAGTTACATCCCAGCCTTCTTGTTCTACTTTCTTGTTGCTGGGGTATTTTTCTACCCTCAGAACATCACCATGTACCTGTGATCCTTCTTCCCAAGATGCTCAGCTGTATGTCTGTTTTTTCTGTAGGACCTGGGACTGGAAGGAACATTCCTCAATGAAGTCCTCTACAAAAACGCAACATTCCTCAACTTGGTGGATCCCATCTCCCATGACCTGCTGATGAGCCTTGCTAGAGACCTGCAGTGTCCCAAAAAGGTGAATCCTCCCCTTTAGCTCAGTGCACACTTTACGATGTGGCACTGATGCAGAATGAGCTCAAATGAGGAGGTGAATCATGTCGGGTGGTCCTCCAGAACCAGCCAGCATGCATCCTTGGAGCGGTAGAGCATACAGCGATGTGCACTTATCTGCAGAAATCAGTTAGAAGAACTTTGGAACATGACTGCAGCTGGGGGAGAGGTTACAGGCACAAAAGTCAGGGATTTACTCATCTTGCCAACAGTAGACGTGGTTGTGAGGACACGTGCCAGATAAAAATATATGATGAGGAAGGCAGTGTTGCCATATACAATAGCACACCCCGATGGCTAGCTTATGGGGGTGGGAAGAGGTGTTTATGGGGCTACAGAGGTCCCCGCACTTCTGCCCATGCTGGTGACTCTGGGAGGAGGACAAGAACCCCTCTTTAAGGCTTTATCACATGATACCACCCTAACCCAGCACTACATCCCACAGCAACACCAGCACCTACAGCTGTTACCTTTTACCACCACAAGCACCATCCGTTCACTCATTGGGCTCATCAAGTGTCATGTTTGCTTTACAGAGAGGGCAACAGAGTGAACTTATGCAAAGATAGACATTAAGCACACAGCTCAGAGCAGGCAGTGGTGCCCTGGGGAGTATGCTGAAAGCCTGGTACAAATTAGCACCATTCTAATCCTCATCACAGCTGTAAGACAGCCTGAAAAATCTTTTTGAGGGTAATTATTATCCAAATATAAGCATCTAAAACTACCTCCTAACCAAAGTTCATGTGGCCCCATCTCCGGTTGTTTCGGCAGACAATCTTGCCCCTCTCACTGTGCAGTGGAGGTGACACAAGGGGACATTGCTCTGCCCAGCAGACAACACACTGATTTTCATGCACCTGCAAACACCCCCCTCCTCTACTTCCATGTCTTACATGCATATATGCTAAAATGAAATGCCATGTCTAGCATCGTGTAGATAAGATTTCCCCCACAGGAGATTATTTAGGGTGTTGGAAAGCCCCAGCACCCCACATCCCCCCCTCTGACCCCAGCTGAGCACCCAGCAGCTGTAACATCCTTACACGCAAAAGGCTGAGCACAATGTAATTCCAGCAGAGAATTACATCTGCAAGGACACGGAAGGAACAGGAGGGTAATTCTCAACTGTGAGCCAGCAAATGCTCTCAGGGCACCGTGCCAGCATCTGTCATGAAGCCTGGTGTGCACGTGCTGTTGTAGGTGGCATCAGGGTACCAGCACCCACTTTGCCAGCGCAGCAGCAGCAGCCTGGAACAGGGCACCTAATGCCAGTCCCTTGGGGTACCCAAGTGAGCTGTGATGGATCAAGAGGTGCTCTGCTGAGCACAGGCTGGGATTCCTCCTGGTTTGGCACCGAAAAGCAGCCACGTGCTGGCAGTGCATCCTGGGGATGCTCGGCTGATTCAGGGACTGCTTAGAAGAGTCACCGTGCAGCTGCCGGCCCACAGCATGGCTCTTTAACTGCTTGCAATAAGGAATAAATTAGCTTATGTTCTGACAGCTTTACTATGTGTTTACCTATCAAATCCCTAAACGCACACGTTGCGCCATGGCTGGAGGGCTGAGGAATAGGAATACAGGTGTCTTTATGACAGAGGAGGCAGAAATCCCAACCTTCAGCAGCTGCCATTTGTCATTCTGCTTCACCAGGGGAAGAGAGAGGCTTTCAAAGTCACAGAGATGGAGAATGTGTGCAAAAAAACTCAAGAGAGCTGCAGCCACCTCGGTGCTGATGAGTTAGTTGTTGCAGGGGCTGGAGGGAGCTGCTGTTGTTGGGAAGCTCCCAAACTCAGACCTCCAGGAGAAAAGCAGACTGCAAGGAAGCAAGGTGCAGTGCAGGGACCTGGCTGGTTCCTTGTTCCAGCATCTTCTAGCTGAGCACAGGAAGGAAGAAGAGTCCAGGTTTGCAGCCCCACTCCCCAGCCAATGTAGGAAAATGCTGGGCTGGGATCCTTCCTGGCAGTGTGGGGTTCTTACTTGTTCCTGGCACCCCAGAAGGGCATGCTGTGTTGCAGAGTCATCTCCAACCTTTTTGCCATTCCTCTTTCATCCTCTTTTCCACCTTTTCTTGTATACAGTCCCATGCTCCACTATCACCCAGTCCCTCTCCCACCTCCCACCCTTTACCTCCCTTTCTGCAGCAGCACACAGAGCCTAAACTATCCCTTTGCTTGCAGGAATACGACCCCTGGAAGTCCTCAGACAGGATCTGCAGGCAGCTGATCTATCACCTGACCCCACACTCCAAATGGCACCGGCACGGCATGCCCCGCAGGAAGTCCCATATGTGGTAAGTTCCTCAGTCTTTCCCAAGTGCATCGAAATCAGTCCTGCTATCACAGTGGAAAGGCAGCACAGACAGCAGTGCTTGCAAAGTATGCAGCCCCACGAGCACCTTAAGCTGGTAGCCCTACAGACACACAGCCCAGACACAGCTGCAAGGTTTTGTATAAGACAGAATAATGTGAATATGTAACAGCAGTACTTTCTTGTTGAAAAGCAGGAGAGGAACTGGTTTATGGTTCATGGCAAAAGGCACCTGCAGAGTTGGCATCTTTGGCTGCTGCAAAGCAATGGATGCTGCCAGTAGCAGAAAAGCAAGGAATTGCTGTTTCACTTGGAGATATCAGGGCTGCATTCTGCCCAGCCAGGCTGTTTTAAACTGATCTGTATTCTCTGCTTTCTGCCATCTGCTATGGAGCATTTCACTCTGATCTCTGTCTGAACTCCTGCCCCTGACTTGTACCTTTCTGCCTGCGAGGTCCTGTAAGAAGTACACATGTAGCAGCAAGACTTCTGAAGGCATTTTAACATCCAGTGGAAATCTGGGATTGTTCAGAGGAATCAGTACATAGAAAACATATTCTCTTGCCTTTGCAATCCCCCAGGGTTGGGCTTTTGTGGATCTGATACAGAACCCAATTCATCCCTTCTGAAATGCAATTTCCACTTTCTGGCAACATGCCAAACAGGTCCAGAGGATAATTAGCAAGCCCAGCCACACAGACAGCAGGGAGCATCTGCCTGGTTTTAATTACACTCGGGCTGCTACAGAGATGCAGCGTGGGAGATGGAAAGGACCCGCTGTACTCGAGCAACACCACACATCAGGTGTTCCCCTGTGACCAAGCAACAAACCAGTAGGGCAGGAACTGACTCTAAGTCACATCCCCATCCACTCTCAGTGGAACCCAACCCCCTCGAGTAAGTACACACCTGAGCTACCCATGAATTGATGAAGTAGAAAGAAGGAGATAAATGTCTTCAAGCGCTCCTGTTTCAATACACAGTGATCCCAGGATAACTGGAACTGCAAACTCTGCTAAGGACCAATCACACTTCCATCATGCAGGAACAGTCTTATTTTAGTCACACACTGAGCCCAACCAGATCCCTCAAAGACTGTTAGCAAAACATCCTATGAGAGCTTTCAGATAAGCACATCCTTCTGGATGTGCTTAACCACAAACCTGCTCCCCTACTAAAGCCATAGGTTCTCCCTGCTTCTGTTACCACCTTTAACACTGATGTTTTTGACCCAGGGCTGTGACCACAGCAAAGGTGCAATGAATCTCATAGGGAGAGGACACAGCAGGTTGCTGTCTGTCCTCAGTGCCTTCCCTGCAGAGCCATTCCTCTGAAGTGACTGTAATACAGGGCCTGGTCCTGCTTCTAGAAGTGAAATCAGGCTGCCACAAGTTGCCATTAGAGCAGCTTTTACCAGCTGAACACTCCAGGCCAGAAGCAGAGTCCATAGAGAAACATGGAAGAAGAAATCTTACAGCAGCAGACTGAATGCAACAGCAGCTGAAGTAGGGAGGGAAGATCCAGCCCAGACTGCCTCTGTTTTCTCTGATTAAATTGTCACAGATGATGCTGGAAGACAGGTCCCCTCCTGCATCCAAGATAGCAGGTTCTTGACAGGTTAGCAGTGTCTCAGCTGTGCATGCACCCAAAGAGACTATTTTAGCTGCTCAGGTGATAGTCAGGTTTGCTACGCTGAAAGCAAAGGGCTCCATTCTCCCTTCCTGACATATCTGAGTCTGCAGCTCCCAGCTGACATGCTTGTCTCACCTGATGGTGCTGTGCTACTTGGGCAGGCTGCCTGAGCAAACACCAAGGCTGAGCTCTTGAGGAATTTACTGTGGGTTTTCAAGTAAGAAACCCACAAGCAGGAGGATAGCTTTCCCTCAGCAGGGACCAGCATGACCTTACTGCACAGCTGTCAGCCTCTTGCATCCTAATGGGACTTCAGTTACAGCACTGTTTTACAGTTCTATAGTTTAGCTCGTTAAGGATGACTAATCACATGCCAGGGTGCTGTACAACTCCAGCTTCTCTTCCATAAACTGATGTTTACAATGTAAAGAGAAACAGGTTAAGAACTGCTTCTCAATGTGGACATCAGGTTATTTAGGCTACCAAGGCCCTTTCTGCAACATTTTGACAGATGCAGGTTTTTGAGACACAGCTGT
Source organism: Pavo muticus (assembly GCA_016647715.1). Classification (NCBI taxonomy): domain Eukaryota; kingdom Metazoa; phylum Chordata; class Aves; order Galliformes; family Phasianidae; genus Pavo; species Pavo muticus. The sequence goes on along the minus strand of JACDJE010000164.1, from coordinate 1,920,242 downwards.
TTTTGTCAGATCTCAAAGCTCCTGTAGCTCAGCACTGCAGGGCTGTACGTTCTCCTCCAGAACAGGGCTGGACCCAGAGGGTATATTACTTTCCAAGGGCAAAGCCACAGCAGACTGCAGTTCAGAGTGGAAAGGGTATCAGCTGAATGTAGCCTTTGTCTGAAGGGCTGCACTGTAGTCTAGTACTGCCATCAAGAAGCTATAGATGATGACTGAGCTGTCTTGGCACAGCTGGACTGGGGAACCTTCCACATCTTCCACTAGCATTGCACTCAGAGCTGGCTGCTCAGTGCCTCTCTTCAGTGCAATGGATCAAACCTGAACCCATAAAACACGCAGGCAGAAAACAGAGCAATCTTTACAAGCAGGCTATTCCTGGTGCAGAAAAAAATAGTCCCAGTTTCCCACCCAGTAGCCTGTTCTGGAAGAATAAAGGCATTTGTGCATATGGAGTTAGTAACTCTCAGTTGCATACATCCAGGTTTCCTTTTTCACAAGTCACACTATGGGTTTTGTTCATCTGCCTGAGTGAATTGCATTTTGTAACATCTTGGCTAATCTAAAGCTGGGTGGGGAACTGAGTGTTCCTTCTGGGCTCGTTGCTCCTTTTCTCATTTATTGATGTGCACTGCCCAGACATTGCAGCATTAGATGCACTTTAAAGATGCAATGAAAGCACTTGTGTCTAGAAGACTGCAGGGAAGCATCTCTAATGGGCTTCAGGTCTTTTTATTTCTTCTTGAAAACATCAGTCAGGGCCATAGATGACAGCCCTGGCAGATTAGATCTTAGCCTTCACATGGCATGAGATGAATATTAAGTAGAGCTCCCATTTCTCCTTTATGCAACAGAGGAAATATTCACCATCATTCTGCTTTTGAGTTAGGAAGCCAAGTTAGAGAATACCAGTCAGTTAACTAAAGCCACATGGTAAGAGTCAGATGCAAGTACAAGAACAGCTGGGGTTGGGTTCGTATAGCTTAGTGCTCTTGAGGCTTCTCTCATCTCACCAGAAGCAGCTGAAGCCAGCCTTTCAAACATCACCCTGTGCCACAAGGAAGCAAAGGCAAGCAGATTATGCTAAGTAGGCAATTAAAAAGCCCGGAGCTCATCCCCTGAGTCGCTGGCAGAGGAGCCATCCAGACATGCCTGCCATTAGGCTCTGTGCAAGGAGGAACAGCCAAGAAATACTCGACTCGTGGCTAATTAGCCACCTCTGGCAGTGCCTGTTAATGAAGGAGGGGATGCATAGCGGTGGGAGCACCAGGAAGACTTTGAATATAAAGTTTTGGAGGCAAATTAAACAAAAATAAGAGGCGTAGAGGGAGAAAGCTGGTAACTCCCCAGCAATACAGACAGGGACTATCAGGCATCCCTCATTACTGAAATCCTATTTGGCTCTTACCACTTCCTCCCAGCCTTTGCTTCCCTTAGCGTGGGGACAGGGCAAAGACCCTGCATTTCCAGGATGCTGAATAAGCTCCTTCAAACCCTACAACACAACAGGATGCCAAGCACCACTGGGTCTGCTGCAAGTCCCACCAGAACAACAAGCAGAAGCTGTCACAGCCACCAAAGAGCTTAGCTGATGAGGAAGAAGTTGAATGGCACTGATCTCTTAGGAACAAAAGGGAGGGCAGGCACTGATCCTCTCTGCATGCTGCACCCGGCTCCAGGCAGGCTGTGGGGTCAGGCTGCAGATCACCCTTGCTTCTTGCTCACATTACATTCTCACTTGAAGCTGATCCTCCAGCATCACAGAGAGCGTTTCCTCTCTAAACTTACTGCAGAGAATACAAACACCATCTGCTTCCCTGCATCCAGGGTCTAGATCCTTGCTGGATGCAAACCCTGACAATTATAGATGTGCACACAGCACCAGCTGCAGCAGCACAGGGCTAATCCAGCCTCCAGCACTTCGCAGCCCTCCGCCTACAAGTCCCACGGGCACCCAGAGCCGAGTCACTAAATAGCTGTTTTGTCTCACACACAGAAAAAAGCTTCTTCAATTGAAGCTATCTTTAAGCCTATTTTACTTACAGAAATTAGGGGATATTGGATTATCCTTTCCCTTAGAAATAAGCCTGGCATTTTATCAGCTGCTGCACAAATGTCTTCTTGCTCCTCTCATGGTCCACTGGGTCACGTAAAGAGTGGACATAAGGCTGTTTGGAACCTCTAGGTCTGAATGCAAGTTATTCCGTGCTGTTACAGCTTTCTACCATGAGAACTCATTAAATACATGCCTGCAGATACAGCCTCAGCCTCGCACAGTGAATTCCCTCCAAAAGCACAAGGACATATAGAAACAGCCAGAACAAAGTGCTGCCAAACCCAGAGAGCAGGAATTTGTGGGCTGTAGAACAGACAGGACAGCCCATGAGGTCACTTCCACCTCATGCTCCTTCACGGAACTGCAGCAGTGTTAAATGCATCCACAAAGGGTCGATGAATGCACTAATGCATAGTTATTCATTTGTGTTATCACATATTCATAGAGATTATTAGGAGCTGAAGCTTCTGAAATGCCACAAACTGCATAGACAAAGCAAAGCATTAAGGCAGCATCACATCCTCCCTACAATGGCAGAAGGGCCCGGAAACACTGAAGTTTGCAGAGGCATTCTCACCTGCTATGGCAGCTCCTGTGGTGCTCCAGCCTTCTCAAGGAAGCTGCACATCCCCGTGTGCCTGTGGCTCCCAGGGACTGGCTGTGCTGCAGCTGTGCAGGATGCTACACAGAGCCAGATAGGAAGAGTGGGCACCTTCATACTGGTGGTTAGTTCTTACCCCAACAAGGCACTTCTACACCCATTGAGTATATAAGTAACACCACTAGTGGAGATCCTAGTAGAGTTCCAATATCCTTAGAACTAGCTGCATCTGTAAGGACAGCAAGGCTAATACCATTTACATTAAGGCAGTCAGCTCCCACATTACACCAACACACACTTCTACTCAGTCCCACAACACAGCCTCATCACCCCCTACAGCCCCACAGCTTCCACTCCTCACAGCACTCCCACAGACCTACAATCCACCTCAGAACTCCACGTCCCACTTAAAACTTTGAGACCCTGTAGCACAGCTTTGCTTACCCTGCAGCCTACCTCCTCCTTCTCTCTGCTCCCCGGCAAACAAGGGCCACAGGTGAAAGCAAATCTCTCTAGATTGCTCTCAGCACCCTGCTGCCCTGCCCAAATCCTCACAGCTGCAGCAGATTCCCAGTGATTTACTGACCACGGAGATCCAAACCAGCAGCTACAGGTGGGGGATGCTGGGGAGGGCTCTTAAAGGTACATGGTAAATCCACTCCTGGAGTGCTGTTTGTTCACAGATTGTTTTTTTCTGATAAAATATCCATTTCTCAGCCTTTTAACACTGCTCTACTGCAGCATAATTTGTTTGCAGCAGACCACGGCATTCACCTGGAGGGGTGGTGAAAAACAGCTCAGACACATTGCAAACCAGTGCATGTGGAAACTTTGCTTGCCGTGGGTATTTCTGCTGTCCATGCATGAACATCTGTACGTACACATCCAGACAAACCCTCTGAACTGTACTAGTGAAAGAATTCAGAGCCATACGATTAGCCAGTTCTTGAGAAGTTTAAGTGCAGAGAAGGCACAGGAAAGCCCCAGGACACAACCTGCCCACAGGCACGGTGCAAACTTCATGCCTGTTAACTAATCAAGCTCCACTCTCTGTTTGCAGAACGTTCTTAACGAGCCCTCCCCTGCTCTGAGTGTGTCATCTCTCTCTCTCTCCCTTTCCACCCCCAGCCTGAAGAACAGCCTGCAGAAGAAGGTGAGCCAGGGCTCCATGGATCTGTCTGGGATCCCCCTGACCATGCGGGATGTGCACCGCATGGCGTACTACCTTCAGAACAACGGGGACCACCTCACCTCCGTGGACCTGAGCTTCACCGAGCTGAACGACGACATGGTGCGCCTGCTGCTGCCCTTCCTCTGGGCACTGCCCAAGCTCACCCACCTTTCCCTCAATGGCAACCGACTGACGCGAGCGACTATGAAGGAGCTGACTGACACCATGAAGGACATGAACAAGTTCCCTTGCCTGGCTTGGGTAGACCTCGGCAACAACGTGGATGTCTCGTCCATGCCGCAGCCCTTGCTCGTGGGCCTGCGCAAGCGTCTCAGCCAGCAGACCACGCTGCCAACCATTTATGAGGCTCTCGACTGTGACCCAGAGATCCCCAGCGGGCAGGAGGGCGGCCGGCCGGAGGGCAAGGAAGCAGGGAGCACCCCACGGCACGCTGTCCCTCAGCAGGGCTGCGAGAGGTGACTGGACAACGAGCCGGCTCTGGCACAACGAAGCTGCCCCAAGGAGCAGTTCTGAGTCCAAACACCAAGCAGAAGGCCAGCTTGACCGGCTTCCTTCGGCACGTCTCTCTCACCTTCCCTGACATCTCCCCCCAGTTTGCTGTGAGACAAAGCCCTTTGTTCCCCAAAATGTGCTCCGCTCCCTCCCTCGCTGCCGAACCCATCGCCCACATTACAGAGAGGAACTTACAGCAAAGCTGGTCCCCAGGCTGGGCTTCACTGGAAGACCTGTCGGAGTCAACCACTTCTTCCAGCAGCCATTGGGTTGAGGGAAAGTGATGGGGGGAAACCTAAAACAGAAACAGGCTTGTAGTTTACTTCCTTTCCTTCTTTTCCTAGGCACCGTGAAAAGCTTGGGACCTGCAGTCTTGAGTGTGAAAGGAGGCACCCCAAGAGCCTAGCTGTTGTGGAGCTTCGTTGAAGGGCTCAGAGGCCAGAGCTGGAGCCCGGCAGTGTCTCCCTCTTGTGTCTGGCTCTTTTTGTTTTGCTTTTTTTTTTCCCCCCATTGTTTGTTTTGTATTAATGTCTGAACAAAGGGACTTGGTCAGAGACCATCGGATTGCATAGGCTGGGGCGGACACATGGCTTGGAACTGCAGCATCAGGATATTTGCTGTGTGACTGGGGTGAGAGGGAGGGGAAGGAGGTACGTGTTGGTGGGAGCATGGGGGATGGGATGAGATGGGATGAGGTGGGAAGGCCAGGGGTTGAAATGGGAGGGGAAATAGTCTTGTGGTTTAAAAGGACTGGTTCAAAAACTGTGGTTTTGTACACAACTTACAAGTTTCAAGTGGAATTAAGGAGCATCAGACAGCTAAGTGCTTTACTGCCACTAAAGGAGCAAGCAGTGAATGTGCCAGAGGTGGGCACTTCCTAAGCTAAAGTGCAAAGCTTCGGCTCCTTATTGCATATTGCATACCTCATAATACTGACATGATGTGAGCAGCTGCATTGTCATTTCCAGTGCTGTCCAAAATCAAACCAGTGATGCAAGATTTCTAGTGTTTTCCACATTGCTCACGTTCTGTGTAAACTCAATAAATGGTTCTCTTGGACATGAGTGTGAAGCACCATCGGGTCTGAGTATCTGTGTTGTTGCCAAGCTGAGCCAGCAGCCCAGTCACTGCAACCTGACTTTCGAAAGAATCTCTCTTGGGAGACTCAACACATAAAAGAAACTCTCATATACTGAGCCACGCAAATCAGCGTGAAACAGATGATTCTATCGTGCTCCTTGCTGACCTCTTAAAGTGTTGCAAGAGCGAATTGGTGATACGGAGTGATTTATCCCCCTTGGATGAAAAGTGAGGGCACTGGATGGTATCAGTATCTCTGATCAGCTGTCAAGAGCCTCATCATAGACTCTTAAGGGTTGGAAAAGACCTCTAAGATCATCTAGTCCAACCATCAGCCCGTCCCCACCATGCCCACTAAAACACGTCTCTCAGTGCCAAAAGTTACCCAAGGAAGAAAGATGGGTTTAGACACTGTGACAAGTATTACAACCCGGTATTGCAGGAGTTAGCTGGTCTTAGTTGCTCATTGCAGTGGAGATTGGAGAGAAAAGGCTCCAAGATAGCCAGGACATGGTGCTTGGAACAAGGGTGGGAAACAGGTAGTGCTAACATAGCCAGGCCCTCGTGCAACCCAAGGAGCTAAGGGAGCTTGTGCTCCCCTGCACAGTTCTCACCCCTGGATTTGTGGAGTAATTTCTATGGCAAAGATTGTGTTTGGGGGCATGAGATTGTCTTGCAGAAGGCAAAACAGAGTTTCTCCAGCAGCCACTCCCATTACTGGGAAAGGCTGTGCCACTTTCAGAGGTCACTGCCTGCCTCTCTTGTCACAACTCAGTTTCTCCCTCTCCTTGTGCTCTTTCCTCCCCTGTTGTGGAAAAGATCATGTTTAGTTTTTCTTCTTTTCCTTCCAAAATATCCTTCAGCAAAAATGAAAAGCATTTCAAACGGCAGCAGGATCTGCTGAAACCCTTACAGTCTGAGTGGAGCAGCAGTCTGTGCCAGGAAGAAAACTCTGGCATGATGCATTTAGATGCTGGCTTAGTGCTGCCTGGTGAGTCAGTGGCATATCTAGAAAGAGGAAGTGGGGTGCTGAGCATTCCATCTCATAGCACTGCCTGCAAGGCTCTGTATCTAGGCGTCTTCACAGCTTTTCCATCACAGAAGAACCCCTCAGAAACAAGGCAGGACCCCCAGCGTGCAGCCCACCACTGACAGCTCTTCCTGCAGAGTCCCTGGCTCAGCCCCAACCACTTCCAGCCCTGCTGTAAGTAGCCTTTTGGGTCCAAGCCATGCTGATCAGCAGGATGGAGAGGAGACGTTCCGCCCTTTGCAAGGGATTTCTGTGCTATTGGCAGCTACAGGAGCAAGAGATAAAGCATGGCTTGAAACAGATTGGTTAAACCAAGCAGCTGTGGGACTGGTGCTTATTCCTCCATATGCACTTGGTTGCTTTGCCATAGAAACTTCCCCACGGAGAACTGGCTGTGAATAAATACATGCAAATACAAATTTTGAGGTCTTGGCTTAGGAAGCCAGCAGTGCCTCTTGGATCGGCTCTAATAGCTGTGGACAAATGCTCACAGCACATCCAGCTGTTCCCTGTCAGCTCCCAGCAGCACTGACAGGTGGAGGACTCCAAGGAGCACAGCAGGGTGCATCCAGCCCTGGAGCTGGGAAACACAAACCAGAGAGGAGACTGCAACACAAATGAGCCTTTCCTTGCACAGAATGTGAAAGCTCAGGACTCTCAAAGGGGATTAAAGGGATGAGCTGCTGGTACAAGTCTCCTCATTGCTACTTACCCAGAGGGACCAGCTTTGTTGTGCTGCTAAATCAGGGGATCCCTGCCTTGCAGTGAGCCCATCCCTTTCTAGATAGCACAGCAGGAGAGACAGACCCCTGCCATACTAAATACCCTCCTCAGCATGGTACTTGCTGCTGCTGGGCTGTAACTTCAGCTCTGCAAAGCAGCACACACCTCATTACCAATCTCATGCACCAGGCCAACCTCCGTCATTTCACAGGTTGGCAGCCTCCCTCCCTCTCCATGCAGGATGCAAACAGTCAGGAGTTTCCTACCTAGCCCAGCAGCCTCCTGCACACTCTCAGGGCCAAGGGAGATGGCCGCCTGTAGTGAGCAGTCAGCTGGGGCTCTGCACAGGGTCAGGCAGGCAGCCCACAAAGCCCAGCCACAGCCTTGCTCAAACGTGGGGACGCTGAGCAGCACTACAGGTAAATAAGGCCACTGGTGCCAGATGGCAGAAGGAGAAAGGATAGACCAAAACTTTTCAGTGTCTCAATCAGAAATATACTTGCTCCCTCATTCCCTAGCTGGTCAACACCTTCCTCACTCCCTTATCCTTTATTTCATACCAGCACTGACTTCAAAACACAGAGCAATTACCTTAGAACGCTCCAGGCAGCGAGATGCTCAGCAGAGGGGTCATCACGAGCCTCCTGCCTCCCTGTGACTCCATCCAGTAACTGTAATTGTTTTGTAGAGGTAAGGATGGAAACACAGCTGGAAGCATGGGCTTGTCTGACCTATTTTTATTTCAAGCACTTCAGAATCTGTCAAGGGCTTTCCTTCCCTCACTGACTAAACTCTTTTTTCAATCTAGAATTCACTTCTCATGATGAGTGCTCAGATAGTAACAGAGTTTGCCCTCTTTGGGAAGACTGACAGGCTCCATAGCGGACAGTTGCTGACAACGTTACCAAAGTTCACGTTGTTTCCTCTTACGAAAGCAAGCCAAAGAGCATTTAGCATTTGCCTTTAGAGACGGATCATCCTGTCCACCACCAGACACTTCCTGCACTTAGTGAGGATTATTCCTCCCTGTCCACGTGTCTCCCAACCATGCCCCAGGTTGGATACAATGATGGGAAGCATTTGGAAGGCTATCTAACAACTACACAGGCTTCTTTCAATAAGCATAACTCCCATGAAACATAAGGAGTCTCAGTAAGCATGAACGTGGCCACATAAAAAAATCAGAAAGAAACATCTCCCTGTACCAGCAGCAGCCCATTGGTCTCCACGTCAGACAGCTGAGTGGAACTTTGTTCTTGCTCCTGTGATGTCTTTTGGTTTGTGGAGCCAGGTTTGGTGTGCATGCCTTTATTTGAACTCTCTTGCAACTGATAACCTCTTCCCTTATTCTGTAGACCCAGGTTCACCCAGCAGAGATAAGCCCAGGATTAGCAGGGCCCAGCCCAGGAACGCTGGCTGCAACTAGCAGGCAGGGCTAGAGAGGCCAGTACGTGCTGGTTCAGAACAAACTGTACATTTTACCAACTTTCTTGGGCAGATGGTTTTGTTTTTCAAAAGCTACGGTTGAAAGGCAACGAGATGGAGAATACCAAGGAACGATTCTGACATGGCACCAGACCCTCAGAGGCTGGATCTCCAGCAGCAAGTTGCCCTCCTCTGGGTCTCAGCCCTGGCCACATCCATCTCTCATCTCTGATATGGAGTATTTTGTGGAGGATTGCCCTGTACCTGTGCAAACCAGGCTCTTATCTGCTGTTCCTGCCATCCCTCACCAAGCAGAAACGAACCCAGGCCTCATACACACAGTCCCTCTCTAAGCACACTGACCCACTGCAGAGAAAACAAGGTGTTTTGCCACTCTAGTTTCAGCATCAGCACAGGGGTAGGGCTGGCTGCGTCTGAAAAAGAGGCAATGGAAACACTGAAAGCAAAGCGAGAAGTGAAGGCTGCCAGAGCCCTCCCTGTGCACAGCCCCAGCCAGAGGCTTCAGCACATCCTGCGACACGAGTCTCAGCCTAGGGTTAGGATTAGACTTCATGTATTTGCAGTCAAATTCTGATATGAAAAACTCTAATGAGCTCCCTAGAGCTTCACCCACTTAACTCTGTGTCAAATGTGGCTTATTAACTAGAACAAGTTTGTAGCAAAAAGGCAAAACAAAGAGAGCTCATCTTAACGAATACCCAGAGACAAGGAGAAAGCAGCATTTCCTCTAAGTGCGTTCCCCAAACCACAGAGCAGCAGCCAAGCTGTCCTCAAAAGCAAAAGGTGAGGGCTGCAGCCAAGATGATGCACTCCTCCCTGGCTCCGGAGGGGCCTCTGAGGGGCAGCTTTTTACAGTGCTCTTCAAAGAGGTTTGATATTGGCTGATAACTGAGCTCTGTGAAGGGGAAAAAAAAAAGCCTGCTGTAGAGCTATTTTAGAGATATTTGAGATGTAGAAAGGAGCTTATTCAATTGTGAAGCAGCAAACAGCAATGCCTTTTTTAGTTACAGGAGAGTCAAAGTCTCCACAGTTCATTTCTGTCCCTCAGGTGGATGAATTCAGTGGAAAAAAAAACCTAAAACAAAAGCCTATTCATCTTGTCATCTGCTTCAGATTTTAGAGGGCTGTAAAAACATCAATGAGCAACTTAAAATGCCACCACGTGAGCTTATGCATTGTCACATTCTCAGCTGCACAGTGTGTCTGCTGAGGGCCAGCAGTACTGCCAGCCCCCCCAGACCTTCCCTCTCCTCAAAAAGCCCAAATACACAACCCTGATGGCTCCTACTAGAAACAACAAATCTTTTCCTCCATTATTACAGATATTAATTGCACTCAACACATTCAAAACAGGAAAATGGAGCCAATGCACATTTCTGTTGCTGAGGTCTGTTCTCTCCTGCCAGGTGGGGCAAAGAAAGAGGCTTCCTCCCCCCTCCAAAACCAGAACCAAGTCTCTTGAAAGGAGGGTTATGAATAAGAATAGTCATCATCTTTGTTTGTACCTGGACAAAGCGAACTGCAAGGTGCTCTCAGCACAGTATCCAAGTGTATTTGATCAGTGATTTATTTACCTTGCAAGGCAAGAAATATGGTTGTCTTGACAAGTAACTTACCTATAAACCTTCAGAATACAAGCAGAGCAACCTGAATATCCTGAGAAGCGTCAAATCCAAAAAGCACTATGAAGCAGCTTACAGTTCAATAGCAGACTGATGCAAGAGTGTTCACTGACCATCACTTCTGCATCAGAGTTCTGGAGATGCACCTTGTAGAGATAATCCAGCAGTCAGAGCACTCCATCTCCCCTTGTGAAATGCAAGGTGACAATCTCTTTATTGCCTGTAACTGTTTTGCTTAAAAAAAACCAAAACAACAAAAACAACATAACAACAACATGAAAGCCTGTGTGTGGTCAGGCACTTCACAGCATCATAGAATCATAGAGTGGCCTGGGTTGAAAAGGAACACAGTGATCATCTAGTTCCAACCCCCTGCTATGTGCAGGGTCACCAACCACCTGACCAGGCTGCCCAGAGCCACATCCAGCCTGGCCCTGAATGCCTGCAGGGATGGGGCATCCACAGCCTCCTTGGGCAACCTGTTCCAGTGCGTCACCACCCTCTGAGTGAAAAACTCCCTCCTAATATCCAACCTAAACCTCTCCTGTCTCAGTTTAAGACCATTCCCCCTTGTCCTATCACCATCCACCCTCGTAAACAGCCGTTCCCCCTCCTGTTTATACGCTCCCTTCAAGTACTGGAAGGCTGCAATGAGGTCTCCCCAGAGCCTTCTCTTCTCCAAGCTGAACAATCCCAGTTCCCTCAGCCTTTCCTCATAAAATGGAGGAATGGAGCCATGAAGAAGCTAAAGGGCTACCTTCACAAACCACACCACCTCCCCACAGATTCAGGCATTCCCTTTGCCTCCCCTTGCAGCCCAGCACTGTTGATATCCCCTCTAACTGCTCTGTTCCACTCTCCAACATCTTAGGCACCGGGGAACAAACTGTGAGCAGTTTTGCCTCACAACAAGCAGTGGTTTGCTCTGGGGTGGACGTAGTAACATATCTCCACTGAACTGGAAACAGAGCAAGCCCCCTACCAGAAAACAGGTTTTCAGTCTCCAGGCAAAAAGAACAAAACACCAACCAACCAAACAAAAAACCCCCACAATAATAGTGCTTTTTTCTGCCATTCCTTTCATTTCTCCCAGCATAACTACACATCTTCTGGTTACAGCCTGTTTCTTTGCCAGGGCTACAACACTCTCCCCTGAATTAATGATGCTGGAAGACCTCCACTTTTCATAGGCTCCCATTTGACAGTCTCTGCTGAGCAGCAGGGGACTGCACAATGCTTGCTTATGCAATGACTAGCCCCGTGCCAGGAATAATAGCCTAATAGGAACAACCCATTCGCACACAAAACCAAGATACTTTTCCCATTAAAAGTCTAAATTAGGGGGAATAAAAACACCCCAGACTTCCTGGCCATAAAGTACACCAGTCTCCACACGGAGTTAAGTAATTCTATGCTCTAGTCTTTGAGGAACAGCTAGAATGAGTGGGGGAGGGCAGCATTTCCCTATTCATTTACCTCCAAGGTATTCTGGACACTATAAGAAAACATTATTACAGGACCAGGCAGAAACAGGACGCCTGAAGCAGTTAAAATGCAACTTTATCTGGCTATATACTTGCAGACAAGTGGAGCTTTGGCAGCTCAGGCACCAGCATGCTGTAATCATATGGTAGCTCTTCTGTCCACAGGAGTGATCTGTCCGTGAGCAGATTAGGAGGTGGGGAAAATACCACCTTACTTGCAAAGCAATCTACAGCACAGTCTGTTTCAAGGCAATTCAAGGCACAGCAGCTCAAGGTTTTCAGTGCAGCGGATCTGTATTTCCTCCCATAGAAACACTGAGAGCAGAAGGGCCCCAGCAAGTTAGCATTATCTAATCTACTGAAAGGGGAAGGACCAGCCCTCGCTGTGTGAAATCAGTTTAGATGCAAAAATGCACAAATCCAGATTTTAGTTTTTGCTTTAGTGAGCAGAGAAGCACCAAAGAACTCGGGAAGAACCCTTTCTCCATTTTAGCCCAGGCTTGAGAAACAAGCAACCAGATTCTTGATACTTGTGTGCAGAACTCCACCTTTTGCTGAATTACCAAATCATTGCTCACTGGGATGGGAAGCTTCCAACCTTTTTCACATTACAATGCCCCAAAAAACTGACACCTCTACTTTAACTAAAGCTCACTATGAAGCTTTAAGTAGCGATGAGATAAAGACAGTACAGTTATCCTGGCTACCAGCACCAGAAATTCACATCTTCCGCTCCATTCAGCCCTTCTAGAAGAGGTTTTCTGGAGGGCAATGGACATCTAGGGGTCTCATTCCTTTACTGCACCCTTTCACTGGCACAGAGAAGAGATTAAGAGGCTGTCTCTTCTCCCACAGTTGAGAGTCAGTATTAAACAAGTTTTGTTACCCTAGAGAACGGGGCTTTCACATGTGGCATGTATCAGACTGAAAGAAGAGAAACTACAGCTTGCCACTTCTCTCATCTATGGAGCATCCCTTCTCTCATTCAAAACACAATACCTCTCAGACACATTCTGCAGAGTTTCCTTGGAAAATGAATGGAAGACAAGTACAGCTTTGGGATCAAATGGAATTTAGACACACCTGGAGAGCAAAAGGGCACATGCGGGGGATGAAAGCATCTGGTGAGCAAGGAAAAGTCCCACAGTTCTGTGCAAAGCTATTTCTTCAAATGATTACCTTCTCCAACTGTTAAACTCTTTGCTGCTGCTATCAGTGTCCTCTGCTTTTGTACAGGAGCACAATCTCAATTTTCACTTGGGAATAACAGGTGAATTTCTACCTGGCTGCAGTGCAGCTTCTCTGTCCCACGTGAGTACTTCAAAGGCATCTACACTGATTAAACCAAAGGGATAAGTTCACGTCAAGGCCTCAGCCCAGTAACAGACTCCATCTACGCCCAGCATCCACCATCCCAGAGAAACAGACCACTTGAACTGCTGAAGAAGAGAACTCTGTACCACCTACCCAAGTGCACATGCCTAGTTAGCCAAGTGGGAGGGAAACACACAGCACCAAAGCAAAATAACCTGGGTGACTATGAAGCCAGCACTCAGGGAAGCACTGCAGAGAAAGGAAAATAAGCTCAGTATTTTCATGCTAGAGTTTTTAAGAGCACTGTGCTGATGGAGTTTACACCAGAAGTTACGTTCAGAGCATTTTTTCCTTCCAGAGGGTTCTGGTTTCCCATATTTCATTACCAACAGAGCCATCTAGTGGATGAGAGATCATCTGTTAGCATGAAATATGGATTTATCACAGTATGAGAACACACAGGATCTTCAGAGCAGCCTGTAACAATCCAGCATATCTGTTAATGTAGTCACATTTTAAGCAGTGACATCAATGAGATGTTGCTAAGCGATGCCTGTCTTGGCTTCTGCCCCTGCCAGTACAAAACTTCAAACATTTTAACACTAACTCCCAGTATCTTCCTTTCTGAAGAACGTGAGCATTTCACCCCTGACTCAGCCTCAACCCGATTTCATAATACAAAGTTTTGTTTATGCAAAATCCAATATCTTCTTCAACACTGATGTGGATTAGAGCTGTCAAGTGTTTAAAGTAATGATTGAAAGTAAAGGCAACACTAATGGGGGGAAAAAAAAGTCTTGTGTGTTCACTGGACAGCCACAGATATAAAGGGTGATAAATGCTGATAGGAGCAGAAGGTTCTTCAGGCAGATACACCACAGAGCTTGTTCTGCCAGTTAAACCTACTGCAGAGGGTTCCTATTTCTGAAATCCTTGGCTGCCCTCAGTGCTGGGAAGGTCGGATCAAACGCTTCAGGGAAGAGAGGGAACCTCGGTGGGGAGAACAGAAGCTTGGCATTGCACAGGAAGAAGGAAAAGGAATTTCCAGAACGAATAAGAAATGTAAGTCAATCATCATTAGTTGAAACAATCTACAGCAAATGTGCTATTGCTGGGCAGCTCTCATTTGCTTAAATACTAATGTTGTGCTTTCTAGAGCTCCCCAGGGTTTCAAAACCTTTGCCATCCCAGCATCAATTCGTGGTCATAACAGCACCATTTCTTCCTGAGCTTTGCAAAAGCAGCTAACATCTAACCTTCAGAAAAGGCTGCATGCTATTTAACAGACAGAAGGAAAAAGGCGGTGGGACAGACATTCAGCCTTCCCAAAGCATTGACCCTCTTCTGAGAAACGCTTTTAGTCAAGTTCCCCATCCGTGGTTTGCTTCCTTTTCCACGTATAAAGAAATCTCTTTGGAGGCTTTTAAGAAAAAGGAGGTAAACCTTTGAAAGCTGAGGAGCACTGGAGAACTCTTACAAAAAAAAAAAGATGCTGCAAAGCCATCCTCACTATCATTCCCCTGGTGAGTACAGGGAGACCCTGCAGAAGTCAGGCCCAAAAGGGTCCCAGCAAGGCAACTTCTCTCTGTTTAAACTGCGAGCACGCTTCTCGCCTTTCCTGTTACTAAACAAGGTAACAGCGACCTCCTCAGGCACCCATGGTACACATCAGCCACAGCCAGAATAACAAAGATAACCCTATTTCAACAGAGCTGACCCTCCTTCAGCACACCCCAGCCTGTACTAGGTTATACTCATGGCAATTTATTGCGGCACCAATCAATCTCAGATTTTTATCAGGTGTTTGCTTTGGGAAGAGAAGGCAGTTCCAGTGCCAAAGAAGCATCCAATAAAATCTTGCAGCAGATACTTGCCTCAAGTCACACAGAAAACACCATGCTGTGCCATCCCTGTTTTACCTGTTGACAGAAAAGTAACTCCAGCGGAGAGAATCACAGACTAGGTTAGCAACACAAATCTGATGCATTAAAAGGGATAAAAACCAATTAACATAGGAGGAGGCATGTAGGTATAATCCTACCTGCTGGTGAAACAGATGTTGCCAGATTTCGATACCTGAGGCAAGTGAAGGTAGTGGCTGTCAACAGAACACACCCAGTCTTACCTAGCAACCCATTTCCAGAGATCCCAGGTGTTAATTAGTAGGACTACCATGAGCAGGCAGTTAAATTGTTACGATGGAGCTCCAGGCACAGCAATAGGATGGGATTCTTTTGTGTTAAAAAACATCAGCCTAGTAAAACAAATTCAACCTGGGCTTCAGCTTCATGTTGTTTTTCAGATGATCCTTCTCAAACAGTCTTGCAAAATTGAGTAGCATTTACGTAGGCACGGGGAGGAAATCCTGTGAAAACACCAGATGTCCTCTCTCCCACGTAAGAGCTGGAACTAAGCTGATAGAGTTCCACAAACAACTCTTTCAAGTAGTTATTAGAAAGGCTGCGCTCTGCAGATAGAGCACTGCAGTTTTACCTGCCAGTACTCTACAGAGGGAATGGACTGATCAGCTGGTGTAAGCCAAGGGTCTCCTCTGAGCCACTGCAGACTCAGGAACGTTTCCACAAGGAAGTGATAAACATCACTACCAAGCCCCTTCAGGTGCTCACTCGAATACGAATATGGCTCACATGCAGTGTTTTAAAGCAGTTTCTTGTGGAAACCATCTTGTCCTTTGGACAGGTTCCTCACCTAGGCACAAGAAGGCAATAAAGTCTCTATAATTAAGCCCAAGCACACCACAAACACATAGTACAGATGTTTCTAATGCAAATGTTTAGGATCACTACTAACCCCCCCAAAAAAGCACAGCTCACCAGGAAACCCCTGCTAATCCAACACTGCTTTATTTACAGACAATTCAACAAGTGAGTACATTAGTTCAACTTCCATGTCTGCACACGGGGGGTCTTTACACAGCAGAGCAGAAAAGCAGGATTCATTCATACATGTATAAACTGATGGCTGTGTGGAAGTGTACAGTCAGGTACAGGAGAGTTCAGTTTAAATATTTCAACCACTGATGTAAGACAGCTAGGTGGTACTTTAAGCAAAAATAAGCTAAAGCTACAAGTAAATCTGGCCTCCTACAGATGAGCTTGTGAACTACGTCATTGAGTACAGATGTTAACAAAAGGTAAAGTCAGGCCTAAGCTCTGTTCAAGAGGTTAGCCTATGCAATGGACAACCATTTCTGTGACTTTTCCTAGGCAGCTTCTAGATTCATAAGAAACATTTCAAATCAATGCTTGAAAATTATCTTTTTTTCTTCCATATTCAGGCTTCTCTGCCCAGGCAACAGTAAAAAACAAGTAACTGCCAATACAGCCAGAATCAAACCACCTCATGCAAGTACAGACTCAGGCTAAAGTGGTCTGTCCACTAAATATTAGTTGTGTGCTTCTAATGAAAACTTTTTGCTGCATCCAAAGACAGAAATAAGAAATACAAGAATACAAGCTCCATGTACAGCTTTGAAGATGGACCTGTATTTATTACAGATCCATGTGAAGCTTCTCCAGAAGCTGCCTCTGTTTGGCTGTTTGTTCTGTAAATGCAGATTCTAACACAACTTTAAAACAACATTTAAAAATTCTTCATCAAGAACGTCTTCTTTAGAGGGTAACAGCAGTACTGAACAAGGAGGAAGCAAGGTGATCTTTGAAACTCAATGCATCACACAAACATACAAGGAAGTCAAATCCAGATATCAAGTCCACTGTTTTCTAGACAACGCGCTTTGAAATCAGCCTCCCATGTATTTGCCAGCTACAGAAAGAAGCCAGAACTCCAGTGTGCCTAAGAGAAGTTCTGTCATATAACAGCAGACAAGGTTTAGTCAGAAACATTTATTAAACAGAAGTTACCAATGTATACGTAGACAAGTTAAGAGCCCCTCTAATAAAAAAAAGCATACTGGTCAAGGCCAAAATTATCTTCGCTTCTGGAAGATGTTGCCACGACCCATACCACGGCCTCGTCCTCTCGCAGCCACTGAAGAAAGAAAACATCAGGGATGACATGGATTTGTTGCAACGTATTTGTCTCAACAACTGACAAACCAAATCTAAGTAACTCTCCGGCTCCTCCTTACAAGCATGGAAGCTAAGCTGTAGCATGAGGTTTGGGAAGTGATAAAGTTTTCTGTGAAAACAACTGTAACCAACAGCCACACAGCTCTGCTGTTTGTAATAGATAGAGCATGCATAAAGAGCAATGAAATATTAACACACCTTTGTACCCATCCTAATCTGCATGAATTTGTAGCCAGTGAGATTTAAGACCTCCTGCTCTTCATGGCATTTGTGACAGAACTCACTGCTTTGTCAGATGTTACTCCCCCACACATCCTTACTGCATTTGCTAGAGTTAACCAAGGGCTTCACAGCCCATGATTAT
This sequence comes from Pavo muticus, assembly GCA_016647715.1. Classification (NCBI taxonomy): domain Eukaryota; kingdom Metazoa; phylum Chordata; class Aves; order Galliformes; family Phasianidae; genus Pavo; species Pavo muticus. The sequence continues at coordinate 1,902,789 of JACDJE010000164.1, read as the reverse complement.
TTCTCCATCTTGTTATAACGAGACTGTTCACATGAAAAAGGTATGAAAGAGGATGAACTGCAGAATGGCCAACAGTTACTGATTCGAAATACTTTAAGTATCAACCTAGTATTTTTATGTATTTTTTTAAAGCTTAAGAACACCTAGATCCCTCCCTGGGTAGTCCAATCAGCTAGTAGCCACATTTACCAGAAAACCAAAGCTAGAGTTTTATCCAACTCTAGCAAGGCCACTTACTATTCTTGAACTATTTGCAGTATCAGTATTGTGCATCAGGCAGTCTGAGTTAACTGCCATCACTCATTCAGCTTCTTACAGCTCATGTTTGCTTAGCATTAGGGATGAAAGCTTCCCAGTTCCTGTACAGCAAAACAGGGAGGTAAGGAGGAAACACCAGACCACAAACACACTGTACCCACCCTGAGCTTTGAGAATAGCTGCTTTTCCTCGGCCAGCTCCAGAACCCTGGTTCTTATTCTTCATGCTCTTTAGCATAGGAGCGTTCTTCAACATATCTGGTAAGATAAGAAACCGTATCTTGCTGCCTCTGATGTACACCTGCTCAAGCTGCGCCACTCGCCCATCTCTGTATGTCACCGTTATGTTGGACATCTGGAAGGCAAAGATCAGACAGTGGTGTCAGAGGCCTTAAACATAGTTTCGGACTCCCACTACAGCCAGGATTCAAGTAACAAACTCAAAGCCCTGCCAAGCATACAGCCTTCTCAACTGTTGTTGTGACACAAGGCATCTATGACCATTTAAACATACTCTTAAGCCTGCTACAACTTAAGCAAACTCACTATTTTCCCCTTCTCCCCGCTTGCTTAATTAATTAGTTTTGTTTTCTTATTCAAATAGTTTTAATAAAGTTTTACTAGTCCCAGCTATTAAGGAAACATTTTTATTTCAACTATGACTTGCATGAAGTGCAATTGCCTCTTGCAATGCCTTAAAGTCATCTGCATTACACGCAGCTCTAAGCTCATAAATCAGAGTTTATTTATTATTAAGTTGAGAGACAATAAGCAAGGAACTCCTGCAGAAAAGGTGTTCACAGAGAAAAATCTTAAGAACCAGGAACAGGAATTCCCAATTCTGTCCTCTTTGGCGTGCTCAGTAATCTGGAATTTGCTTCATTACTTTAAGAGAGTAGAAGGGTTTTATTTATCCTAAGACTAACAGCAAAGGTCTTTAAATCACACTGTCAGCCTGCTGGGCGTGACCATTTCCAAACTCAGATGAGATGAACTTCTTTTTATCCATCTTGAGCTGCACACCTGACAATTCATGTTGTCTTCAGCTTCAATGAGCTTCCCGCGGTACACCTCCCCGGTGTTGGTCTCACAGGTCACAATGTGGCCCTCTGCCTCGTGCAGGACTTTAATGGGCACTCCGATCGACATGGCTGCAGCGCTGCGGCTCTACTCCTGGGACAAGGACAAAAAATAAAAGCGAAAAAAGAAAACAACCTACAAGTTGTTTTGCAGTTAGGCTTTAACTACAGGAGATGATTTTCTCTCTTGAACAAAGACCTCACTGCTTTGACAATACGCTGCTGCACAGCCGCCGCCCTCAGAGCTCTGCCTGACAAAACGCAGCGCTCCCCACAAACGGCCCGCGCGGCCTCCACGCGCACCCCACCCGGCCCGCCCGAAGGCCGAGAGCGGCCCACCCCCTCAGCTGCCGCGCTCGAGGCTCTGCCCACCGCCCTAAGAAGCAGTGAACACACAGCCAACCGCCACATCGAATCCCCACCAACACTCACCTCCCGCCAACCGCCCAGAGCCGCACACGCACCCTAATGGCCTCCGCCTTCCCGCCGTGCACCGCGCCCCGGAAGCGGAAGTGCAGCGGCGCCGATCCCTTCCACACCTGCCCCTGCAGGCCACGGCTCCTCGGCACGATGGTTCCGCCGCACTCTTGGCCCTCCCGGGAGCAGCTCCCATCCTCCCAGCTCCGAGCGGCCGCCCCGGGGCCCGCCCCCTCCGCAGCCGGGAGGAGCCTGTGCTGCACCAGGGCATGCCGCGGCCCTGGGCCCGGCGGGGCGGGCAGTGAGCGGGCGGTCGCCGCCATGAGGAGCCCCCGGGAGCCGGGGGAGCCCCCTCCGCAGGCAGGTCAGTGCAGCTCCGGCCCGGGGAGCGCGGGGCCTCATCTCGGGGGGGGGCTGCCCGCTGCCGGCCGAGCAGTTGGCAGAGCTGAGAGTGCTCCGCCTTGTTTACAGCCGCGCGTCGGGCCGTGGCGTACAGAGCTGACAGCTCTGCGGGGTGCGTGGATGGGAGCCGGGCAGCGCCGGGCCTGGCTGTTACCTTTGGAGCCAGCGCGTATGGAGAACAGGCACCTCCCCAGTGAGCTGTGTAGTTGTCAGAGGGCCCTGGATGGTAACAGAAAGGGGACCGGCTTGTAACACACCTGCTTCAAGCGGGATTTGGGTTTTTTTCTTCGGGAGACTGAAGTGTAATCGACATTGCTAACAAACATTGAATACACCAATGGGTGTGCCAGCTTTCAAAGTTATGATTAAACCCAGTGGCATGATTGGGAAAATGCACTGCGTTGGCTTGTTGCTGCAGTAAGCCATAACTGTGAGAAAACAATTTATAATTGCAAAACGTTAACCATAAAGTTTTACAAATCAAACTGCATCGAAACTACACCAGCCCCCAGGACTTAGAATGCTTTTTATCCCCATCTGGAAGCGTAGCTGACTTTGTGTTAGCAAAGGTTTCCAAGGGTCTGTTCCAGATCGAAGGTTAAGTCATTAAGAAAAGCCTTTTATGATTAGCTCACTTGGACTGACTTTGAAGTTGCAATGCCAAGCGGAAACACTTCAGGCCATCAAGCAATCCGGGCTTTTCTGAAACTGAAACCACCACTACCACCTATAAAGGAACTACGAGGGGTGAATTACTGGTATTGCAGAACTTCTTGATAGAGATTGGGTTTTGTCCCTCTTCCTTTGCCCTTCTACCAAAGGCCAAATGGTGTCATTTGTGAGCTGTCTTATCTCAAAAAATTACTCACAATAAGGAAAAAGACATATCAGTAGAAGAGGCTGAAATCCATAGGGCTAGTAAGAAATCACTGCCTAGAGATCATGGTTGTGTTTGTTTTCTACCCACTTGACCTGTGACTTTTTGTTGGCATAGAATACAGTGCTGAGAACAAGCTGACTTGGAATGGTGAAGTACAGAAAAACATTCCCATTTAATGACTGACAGCTTTTACATTTTACTCACATGGGGTGTTTTCACTGCAGTTGAATGTGTGCAGCTGAAAGTGCCCATCATTCAGCAGCTGTACCACTGGGACTGCGGGCTGGCCTGCTCCAGGATGGTGCTCCAGTAAGTGCTGTTTTCATTGGAAGGGGTGGGAAATTCCAACCCGTGGGAGAGGGTGTCAGGAAGCAATGTCCAGGGAGATGAGGTATATTGGAGCAGCTGTGCATTTTGCTTAGCCTTACAAGAGCACATATCCCTGAATACCCTTGGAGAACTACTGCTGCCAGGGCCTAGCACAGCAATCCAGAAGAAAGGGAAAAGACAAGCTAAGACAAACCTAAGACCTTTTGAATAATTGTTTTGATTGATCAGCACTGAGCTAACAATGAAGCAGTTTGGCATGCTTAAGCTGATAAGAAACTATCCCTCTTTCCTGTTGTTACAATTCAGAACTGGTCACATCATTCCTTTCTATATCATTATGCAATGGGTAGGTTTATCCTAGTTTCTGAGTATGCTGCCTCCGTCCTGCTGAGCCCCCAGCCTGTGGGGTGAATGGATTTTGTTCCAGGAGTTGTTTCAACGTCACAGCTATGCACTGCTCTATATTGCCATCTCTTTTCTTTTCTTTTCTTTTCTTTTTTCTTTTTTTTGAACCTGTAGCTGTCCTGCTGAACTCCTCTTTCCTTCCACAGAGGAACATGAGCTTAGGTGCAGGAGAAATACCTATTTAGATGTCCACTTAGTAGATATGAAGGAGAAGATTTTCATTTCTCTCCATCCCTTCTGCCAAGACGTTAGTCCGTGTGCTGGTAATTCCCATCTTGACTTCTGTAACCTCTGCCTCTTCATTCCCTTTAACCTCTTTGCCACACCAGTCTGTCCAAAACTCAGCATTCAAGATTAATCTTCTCACCTTGCCTATCTGACCTTGTTTGCCCCTCTTCCTCTATTCCACATTTTAATTTTTTCCTTCGTTTAATTCCATTTGTTTTGACCTCCAGAACTCTCTGTAACTGCCCTTCCCCACCCCTCTGCAACCCATCCCAAGCTTTCTTCAGACTTCATCTCCCCTACTGCCTTTTGTGTCATCAGTGACTAAGCAAGCTTCCTTTGAATATTTACCAACTTCCTTTACAGTTCCTCCTTTTGAAATTCATCTGTTGCTTGAAGCAGGTTTTAGTCTTTAATGCTCCTTTCTGCATTTGCTCTATTAACCTTGTATACGTAGCTTGTAAGCCCTTCAGGATAGTTCTATACTTGCTCAGTATAGCTTGCCTATTGTCCAGCATTCTGTATACTTTTAGCACTATAAAGCAGTTGAGATACCTGTATATTTCCAATAAGAAAAGTCAGAAATAAATCCACTTATGTATTCTCTGCTTCCTTCCCTTAACTTTGTGGCTCATTTGTGGGTTGTTTTATGGTTATTTCTTAGCCAAGCCCATTGTATCAGTTTTTCTGTCCTGTGGATGTGGAGGTTTGGGCTACAGCACATACTGTGCTTCTCCTAAGATGTTTGCTTCCCTTCCCCTACCTTTGCTAATCCCATAGGTACCTGGATCTTTTGGACAATGATGAATTTCAGAAAGCCATCCAAGAGCTCCGGTTAACAAAGAGTATCTGGACTATTGACCTGGCCTACCTAATGCGGCACTTTGGTGTTAAGCATAAATTTTGCACCCAGACACTTGGAGTGGACAAGGGCTACAAAAATCAGGTTAGTATTCTCATCTACAGGGAAATGGCAGGCAGTTTTAAAAGGGACCCCTATGCTAAAATACCTCTGCTGTCTTACTGCCAGTTAGCCATAGCTCCCGGAAACAAGGTTTGCCTGCTGCCCAAACTGGTATGGATCAGTTCCAAAGCAGAAACTAGATATGTTCCCATCTCTGTTTACATCTTTGATTCCATAATATAAAGTTTTTTGTTGCTTTTTTTAATAAGTTTTCATGTAGCATTCACGACAGATTATTCAACAGCCTTGGAGACTGAAGCCCTCTATCTGCCTACAGAACAGGGACAGCCTGGGCAGCAGCAGTGCTAGCTTCCAACTTTTCCCACCACCATGACTCAGCCCAGACCTGGAGGAACCACCTCTAGAGGTGAGAGACCAGCTCAGCCTCCGTGTTCGTGAGAGCTTGGCCTCTTCCAAGTTTGCTAGTGAGCACCTACAGCAGCAGTAGCTTTTGTGATGCCGACTTCTGCCCAGTACAAACCAGAGAGACTTCCTTCATGTCGGCAGCTGAATAGCCACTGCTTGGAAATTACAACAATAAGTGACCAGGAATGAAATGAACGTGATAATTTAGAGCAAGAATTCTTATCTTATTAGCAGTGAACTAAGGGAGAGAGAGCTTTTATCCCCTTGTCAAAAACATGCAGGGCCTTGCTAGCAGAGATGGTAAATGGTGAATTACCCAAGGTGAACATCATTCCAGTTCGCAACTTCCGTTGTCTCCAGTCATTTTACAGGAAGCACTTTGACACAGAAGAGAATCGAGTGAATCAGCTCTTTGCACAAGCCAAAGCCTCCAAGGTGCTGGTGGAGAAGTGGTAAGCTTATTGTTCTCTCCTTTCTTGTTGGAGACTCTGGGTCCCATGTTAGTCACTGAGCTAAAGTGGTGAAAGACAGACTGACGTGAGACCTTCAGCCTTTTTGTGAATTAGTCTTTTTATTAAATGTCTTGAAAGAATGGACATAAAGACTTAGCAGTGAAGTCTGAGGCGCAGTAATGATGACAGGGTGATTTGAAAATGCTGATGGGAGTTGACTGTTACATATTGAACTTGATTTTCCATTAAGATTATCCCGTAGGGAATGCTTTCAGTGCTTTAATTGGCCGTTGTTAAGTACCACTGTAACATGAATTAAGGAAAATGCTATGTAGACACACAACCCATTGCTCCTAGAGCTATGCAAAGAGTATAGGTCTCTGTTCCTAGACAGAGCACAAAGAAAAAGATGGCATATGAGCCTTTGCCAAGGGGAGGATGAAATAAGGAGCCTCAGTGAAAGAACTGTAAACCCAGGAGAGGACAAAAAATTGCAGAACTGTTTCACAACTGACAGTGACACTCTGGATGGGGAATAATTAAGTGTCCATGTTTAGCTTGAGTTGCATCCCTTTTTGTAGTGAAGCTGGATTTAGATCTCTGTTGTCAAAGTGGGGTGAATGATTAAGAAAAGGAAGGAAGGTACAGGACAGAATGCTGCAATGCAGCTTTTAATTAACAGAATAGTTAAGTGTCCTTTTTCACATGTACAGAGTCTGTATGGCACCACTGTTAACTAAAGTTACATCAACAGAGAAGGGACAGTCAGTCCATCTTGCTTTCAAGGATCACGTCCTTGATCAAGGCAGGGACAGAGCGAATACCTACTTGTGCAGTACTGAGCTTGGGGCACCAAAGAGGAGAAGCAACACTGGAGAGATTAAAAAACACGAGTTCAGTCATGTATAACACACAGCCCTACTTCTGAAACACATCAAAGAGATGAGTTCTCATGCATGTGGAATACACAGTGAAGGACAGCTTTTAACAAGTGAGATTTTAGGTTCTGTTTCATTACTGCTCGTTCTCTGTAGGAGGTGCTATAGAAACGCAGCCTAGAACCAGATAGTGCAAACCTGCAGCTGGGAGAGGTGCATATTTGTGACAGAGATGAATTTGGGCATGTGTTAAGTTAGCATACAGTCTTTAACCATCAAGTTCTAACGGCAGGATGGAACGCTTCAGTTAAGACTTTCCCCCCCGAGTCTCTCAAGTTACTAAGTTGCCAGCTCCTGTAATACTCTTCTCCCAGACATCTGATACGTTCTAAGTACTGCAGAATCCAGTGCTGTTGCTCTGCACTTCAGAAGAAGCAGTGAGATCAAAAGACCTTGAATCTGGTCAGGCTTTCTCTGTAGCAAATCCTGGCGGTTTTAACTTCATTGAAAACCTGTTTTTTTTTTTCCCCCACAGCACAGTAACAGTTCAAGACATCCAAAAGCACCTGTCCCAAGGTCATGTAGCCATTGTCCTAGTGAATGCAGTCTTGTTGCTGTGTGACCTTTGCTCAAGTCCTGTCAAATACTGCTGCTTCCTACCCATTGGACAGAAGTGCTTCTGCAGGAATCCCGACTACCAGGGCCATTTCATTGTGTTATGTGGCTACAACACAGCCTCAGGGAGTATTTACTACAACAACCCTGCCTACGCTGACCGTGAGTAGCCTGCTCCTTTTGGCTGAATTCTCAACCACCTCATCACTAACATTTCCATAATGCAAAGCCACACTAATGTGGACTTCCCATTTTGGTGTGCACACATTTCAAGCATCACTAACCAGTTTGTCAGAATAGGTTTTGCTACATTAAATTAGTGCAGCAGTTTGTTCTGTGGTTTACTTGAGGCACTGAGATGCACATTCTAGCAAACTCAGAGAGGTTTGAGAGGTGCTGAACTTTGTGCTGAGTGTAGCAAGACGACCAATTTAATACCTATTCACAGCATTACTTCTGTGAGCAGTGCCTTTGAGATGAGAATATAAACTTCAGTGAGTAAAGCTGTAACATAAGCTGATAAATCTAGGCAGTATATTAGTTACTTTTATCTGTAGAGTCTGCTAGACCCAGAATAAGAGCCCTTCACAGGCATCTTCTGAATTTTTACTGACACTGTGTTCCTCTTTTATACAGGGACATGCTGCACCAGCATCAGAAACTTTGAAGAAGCCAGGAGAAGTTATGGCACAGATGAGGATATTCTGTTCATCTACACAGACAGCTGACAGCCACAGCTGTTACTTCTGGTCCTTTCTGGTGCAGCCTGCATGGCAGCTGGCTGCTTGTCTCAGGACACCCCCTGCAGAGACCTTCCTCCTGAACTGCAGTGGGATCTTAAACGAGGGAGGCTTTATAGACATTGATAGGACTATATTGCAATGCTGTCTTTACCTTTTTATTCCGGATGAAATATCTGATTTTGCAATGTATGTCATAGGTTTTTTTTTCCCCTCATTTTAACACTGCACATTTGACAGCAGTTTTGAAATGGAGGCCCAAAGCCTGTTCACTTGGAGCTTATTTTCACATTATAGGCATGAGGAAAAAAGCACCAAATTTATGAACTTCAACACTTGGTAACAGATGCATAGGTTTGGGTAAACAAAAGCAGGAAAAAAATAGACTGTACCTGTTTCATTCTCTTTCAAAGCATGAGGGGCTGATCTTCATCCTCAGCCTAGGGATCTGAGGTTCAGCAGGGAATTATGAAGCAAAGAAATACTGACATTAAACCACCTTACTTTCAAATGATGGAATTGCCTGGTTGGCTAATCAGTATTATAGGAGTGAAACATTTACTCAAGGAAACTTCCCATGTTCAGAATTCAACTTGCACAGTTTTAGCATTTATAATACCATTGGATTAAGCTTTGAATAGCAGTTACTGAGATTGTTCCCTTGCACTGCAAACTCCATCTCTTTTGGCTGAATATTTTCGGATGGCTGTCTAGAGCTCTGTATTACCCCAAAAGTTTGAGTAAGGATATTTTATTTGGACCAAGGAGCTTTCATTGCACTTTGCAAAATCCCCTAGACATTATGGCACCTGTATGTGCAATTTTCTCATGCACCCTATTGAAATATGCATTTATGAAGCAAATACAGAAGTCATCCACGCGCTAATGGTGGATGCTTTGTGTGTAAATTTTAAATAACAAGGGAGACTAGATTGTAACTAAAATGCTGGATCATATTTTGAGCCAAACTTTCCTATTTGTGTTCATTTAGTGAGCTTCTCAGAAGAGCTTAAATCAATTAAGAACACAGGGAATACAAGCTTCTTTTTGCTACAGTAACAAAAAACAAAACCAAAACTTAAAACTACAGCTGCATTTGGATTAAGTGGGAGTTCCGTTCAAACATTTTCAAGTGAAATTGTTAGTAGCCCATTCATAATCCTCTCATGTATTACCAGGGCTTAGTGACTGTGCTGAGGAGCACTGTAATAGTGTAGAAATAGCCACCTACTTCAGATTTGGCCATCACAATTTCTGACAGGTAGTAAAATTGTTAGTACTCATGTATAGCTGGCAACATTTTGTTGTGCACTTAAGGCAGAGATCTCACACCTTTGGCATGGCTTTAGGAAGGGAACTGCTCAGGTTTTGGAACGGTGTGGAATAACAATAAAAGGATGTTGTTGTTTAGTGGGGGAAATACTTTCAGCATGAGAAAATTTCTAAGAAAAACCATCTTCTGCCATTGCTGGCTTATGGTAAAGTATCTGGAAAGCATGCAGTAAGTATGCATAGTCAAACCAAAAGCACTCCTTTGTACAGAAGCTAAAAAACAGCAATGTAGGCGTAAAATGCAGTAGACTTTGAGAAGTTCTGAACAAAAGGTACCCAATAAGAAACTCAGTGTACCTGATCCTGTTTATCAGGGGTGAAGCTGGATTACATTCTGGCAGCTGTCCATGCAAAATGAATAAAAACTGGGATGTATCTGTGAGCAGCAGAACCACTATATTAGAAACCCAGAAAACGATCAGAGTACAAATCCTACAGTAGATGATAGTGCAGATAATGCCTTCTGACCCTCCAGCATCAGTCAGCAGATGGCTGCTGGTCTTGGAAATTTTATATCCGTGTTCAAATTCACAATGTTTGGCTTAGAGGGATTGTATTAACTACGTTAATAATTAACAGCTATGTAAATTACAGTTGATAAACGTACTTACTTTCTTAACCCAGCCATTCTCCTTCAGGTAGTCCATTCAGTAGCACTGAACTGCCACAGAATTTATTTTTTTAGAGCAGGCTTGGTTAGCAGAAAAAGTAAAAAATTCTTCCAAGAGGTGTGTAACTGACATTAGCTTCCACGTGTGAATCTTGAGCTTATATAGAAAACATGAACTTAAGGGCATGCTAAATGGTCTGAGATGTACAGAACTGAAAATATGTAGAACCAAAGCTGTTTAAGTTAATACAGACGGAATGGGAGCTCCACTCGCTGCAGCAGGATCTCTAATAGCCAAATGGAATATGGTAATAGAGATGAAAATACGAGGAAGAAGCAGAAGGAAAACAAAAAGGTGATGATTTAAGTGACACAAATTCAGGTCAAAAAGAAACTCGCTGGCCAAGCGTCCAGAACACCTGCATTTTCTGGCACATTGTTTTCCATGGGAAGAGCATCCATCAAAACACTCGTTCTGAAAATGTGTAGCCAGTCACTTTGTTTCCTTCATGCTGTCCATGGCAGAGGAGGGGGTATTTTACATGCAGGGATTTTATACATAAATATATTTTTATTTGTAATTAAGCCATTCTCAATAAAGGTTTAAAGTCATGGATAACCCTGTGGCACGATGTAGCAGGTGTATTTATTTACTGGTTTATGATGAAGAATGCTGGAAAATCTTTAGAGGGCATATTATATACTTAACTGGCACAGCTTAAATGGTTATTTGGATTTCTCCTTTTTAGGAGATCAAATATTTGATTCAGATATAAATTAATAATCACTAAGCTGTAAATCGTATTCCTTCTGTACTTCCTGAATGCCTACTCCACTTGAGCTCTGCAAAACAAACTTTCAGTATACACCAAGAGCCTAGAATAGTCCATGCATTGTTAGTAACTGTATTGACTAATAGCATCTCTGTGGCTTTCCATTCACAAAGGAAAGCGTGCAGCTGCACCAGCCTTGTTTGTGCTTGAGTTAGTGCTTCCATTTTTGTCTCACAGCACAGCACTAAGCTGCTGGAGATGTGAAAAGCATCTGCCTTCAGCCCTGCTTTTGGACCCTGAAGGAGCCCATCCAAGGCAGTGGTCCAGCTATGGCTGAGATATATACAGTGTGATAGGAAATACAAAGAACCAAAGTGGTGATGGTTTACAGGACACACAGATCTCCAAACAACTGGGACACGTATGGGATGTTATTTAGCAGAACTGCATTAAATGGGTGGCAATTAAAAACAGAGAAAGAAAGTAACAAACAAACAAAAAAACCAACCAAAACCCATGAAAACAGTGTATGTCTCCTTAAATTTTTTTTATCTCCTCTCCATCAAACTATTCAACCCTGCACACAGTGCTGGATAAATGCCATCATCATCCTGTATCGATGTATTCTCCATTGAATATAGTTCTGATAAGGAACAAAGGTTTGGAGTCATTAGTCTAAAAAAAAAGCTAACAAACAGAACCCATTTTTTAATCATTTTACTTCACATAGTTTTGAACCTTACTATTTGCAGAGAGTTCAAATAACATGAAAATAACAACTTGCAATTCGTAGTAAACCAATGCCAAGTTGTACCTTTTCATTTGTTATGTACCATTTGATTGTATTGAGCTGATCTCTCTTACTCTCCGATTATGTTGGGTGTAAAATAAGGCTGGACTGCTTCAGAGAGCTTGTCTGCATACATTTCGTATCTACCGGTCATCTGGAAAAGGAAATCAAAGCTTCAGTTCTGTTAGCTGTGACAGTATGTCTATAAAAAAGCAGTATCTGCCACATGCTGGTTTTATAATGTAGGCATATTATTTAACTGACTTAAATAGTAGGATGATAATTCAGTCAAAAAGCAAACCCTCCAAATTGAAAGTCCTTCAAGTCTGCTGACTTAAGGCTATGTTTTAACATCCTGGATAGATGAAAGCTGAAGGTGAAAACCAGGCTTGCTTTTTTACTCATCAACAGCATTCACTTTTAAGTCAGTTATGTCAAGGATGGAAAAGGAGCGTACCTGCAATTATGTCTTTGTATTATGTCCTTGACAACTGATTCACCCAACTGCCAGCAGTAAGTGTGCATATGTGTCACTGAGGGGTCTTCACACTCAGTTCATCCCTTAATGGCACAAAATACTGTTGATTTGGATGATGCAGTAAGCTAGGATACTGAGATACAGCACTTTGCATTCTGGTATCCTCTTCCCAAGTGCACAGTCTGCAATGTGAACTGCTTCTTTCTTGCCAGCACGTAATGATGACAACCTGTGTAACTGTTTTGTTGCCAATAAATCTTACACTGATGTGCTACTGATGTCCCATTCAGGTTCCATTGGATGTAAATAGCAGATACTGGGGCAAGTTAAATAAGTGCCTACACGCTACAAAAGGTTTTCTGCAGTGGACAAATGATGATTTTTACTTCCTCATTCTCCTCATATCAAAGCACTCTCTCTGTCTTGGCCACAAATGAGAGGAAAATGATACAGATATCCCCTGTCATATAACCAAAGCCACAGCTATGCCTCATGTGCCAAAAGACCACCGATAGTAATGCACAGCATCAACAGAAAACTGTAATGTTCAGCATGACAACTGAATTAAAAATAAAAATAAAAATATTCCATACCAGACAGCTAAAGGTCAGTGCTGTGCTTTTACTGCTTTTACTGCTTTTTTTCCCCCCCTAATCAATACAATTGCTTTTGTTTGGGTGCCCCTACAATGCTCCATATGCTTCCTGACACATTACATCTCTGCTCTGCAAAGATGGCTTAAGATTTCAGTGGTAAAGCAGAACTAAATCAATGCCTGCACGACTCAGAAGCCTGGGGATTTCACAGCACAGTTTAAGTCCATTAGGCCAACCACCATATGGCTACCTGCAAAGCATCACATGCAATTCTGTACAGAAAAGGACCTAACACTACTTTTCCATTTAATGCCTATATACAGATGAGCAGCGCTCACAGAGAAATTTGGCTCTAGCTAAGAAATGATTAACTAAAATGTCAACAGTGTTTGCAAATGATTATCTATTTTAAATATTGAGGTGAGAACTACTGAAATGAGCACTGCTGCTGGAGGAGGCACCCCAAACTCATAGAACCATACAGTCATCAAGGACGGAAAAGACCACCGAGATCATACAGTCCAGCTGTCCACCTACCACCAACATGATCCAACTTAGCTTTGGCTGAGAATTCAAAACATCTAAACCTTGTTAAATCATGTAGAAAGGCTTGCAATTGCCTCGATCTGGTTGAGATTAATTCAAAAGCGTGTCAGGATGCTTCAAAGAAACTATGTTTCTTTCCTCTGTGCATGTCCCCAGATCCAGAAAGTTACCACTGTAAGATTTTTGCACATTCATACACATACAAAAGTCACTACAGCTGACAAGAAAGGCCCATAAGAATATAAACAGCTCCACATAAGGTCAGATCAAAGGTCCATCTCAGCTCACTGGCAAATGTTTATGTACATTGCATAAGAAAACTGCATATATTTCCCCTACTGGTCCTCAGAGCTTCTGGCAGTCAGCTCTTGAGGATCAAAGGGTAAGTCCTTCATTTCAAAGCTATTGCCCTGGTTTCCCTGAATTTGGCTATTCTCTGTCTGTATCCATTTATACCTTTAGCCTCCACAACATCCTCCAAAACATTCAATTAGTTCCACTGTTTAAGCTGTGGCTTGCTGAAGAAAGGCTGCCTTTTAGCTGCTGTAACACTATATGGCTGATAGGAAAGCTTGTTTGCTCTAATATCATACACAAATTGTTCTTAAAAACAGGCATTTCTTTATAATTGGGCTTACCTTAAAATTCCATTTGTCACTGACTTGTCTGCAAAGATTTAGATCCATCTCTACAACAAGAAGTCCATCCCGAGTACGAGAGAGTCCCGGGGTCCTGCTGCCATCTGGTGCAGCTACATAACTTGAGCCATAGAAATGGCCCAAGTCATGGTGTGCTTAAAGAAATGTTTAACAAGCATGTAATGTTTGCAAATAACTACACAGTAAATAGCTACACAACTTCCCATGCAGTTCCCCATAGTACTTGGTTCAATTTCTTGTGGTTGTTCCCTCGCAGTGCTGTAAGCAATCTCTCATCCCAAGCAGTTTACTAAGATAACTAAGATAGCTGCAAGTTTGACCATTAGTTATGTTTCATGCACAGCACAGCTTTCAAATCTATCAAACAAATATAAAAAAAACCTAACTGCATTGCTTCTAAATAATGCATGATGCTTTCCCATTACTAAGCCGCTGCACTAAATGCCTAAATAAATAAAAAATGAAAGCAAGAATTTAATTGAATGCTAATTGTCAAATCATAAACTTCCAAAACAGCCAGAGATGCACACATTCAATTTTTAATACAAGGCCAGAGGTGAAAACATGGAAATTTGAGGCAGGAAAAAATTGTACTTCACACTATACAGCTCCAAACTGTGCCAACCATCAGCCCCACGCACTGCACTGCTGTGTAATGGACATCACCAACCTTGATGCAGCCACATCTCTTTCTTACTTGTTAATTATAATCAGTTAGTTTTTTGGTTTCTCAAGCAGTCCTTACTTGGAAGTTATGAAAAACAGAACAGAATTAGCCAAGAATATTTCTCCATGGAAAACCATTCAGACCTAAGTTTTTCACCAGTCATGACACAGATGTTGCTGTTAAGTCTCTTTCATGTAATTATAAGCTTTTCTTTAACCCCCAACAGATTTATGAATCGGGGCAAAATGGCTTGGCAGGTGATGCAGGCTGGTGCTATTAAGGTTAATAATCCTAAACCTGCACAACAGGTTAATCTGTGGGATTTCTGTCTTCCAGTCCTACAGCACTGCCTTGACTCCAAAACTTAGCCCTCTGCAAACATGTAGGAACCTCAAGTAAGAACTGGTGACCACATACCATGGTACCACCACCTTTAATTGGAAGTGCTTCTCCTCTACAGCTTACAAAACAGCAGTCTGAAGTGTGGCTAACATAGCTGTCATGGGATAGATGCTTGTAAGAGAGCTCTCATTCTTCAGACTCTACACAACAAGTTATTAGCAAGCACTGCATGCAATTTCTGAACTTACCTTCACCACCATCCCCTGAAGTAAAGGCATTTTTGTAGTATTCCTGTGAACAAGAAGGAATCCATAGGTGGCAGCATAGATCCATTTCATTCGAGAAAACCTCACTAGTCTACCACATCTACTGTGGAAGTTTATATGCTTCTATTAAGACCTTCCTGACTATCTAAAGTGAGCCATCAGAGGGGCCTAGTTTCTATGGTGGGACTAGAGATCTGCCTGTTGTTCACACATGCTGGGAAACATGCCTCATCACAACTCTAAGAAGGGCAAAAAAAGAAACATTTAATTAATCACATTCTTACGGGTGACAGAATGTGGCAAAGGTATTTGCATAACTGCAGGAACAAGTATGGATTTCTGCAAAGAACCTTATAAAAGAACACGGGATATTTGGATGAATCCAAAGGCAGGAACGACCTGTTGTTTACAACATTTCTGATGATAGCACTTCTGTGTCTAGGAGAAGGTAGGACCCGGATAACAGCAAACAGCAGCGAGCCCTGACTTGAGGACATGCCTCATATTCAGTGCTTCTGGCTAAAACAACTGTCATGTTGCCACAGAAACTAGGGGAATTAGCAACAGGGGTGAGTGCTGATTACAAAGAAAACAGGTCCAGAGTAGGAAGCAGCTGCAACAAGAAGACTGCCAGGAACAAGGCAGCTCTCAGTCACTGTACCACTGCTCCTCTTCATATTAAAAACACTGAGAGAAGGGGCCTTACACAGTAGAGGAATCCAGGTGTTCTCATGCTGTTTATTACCTTCAGCTGAATCACGCCAAAATACTTGAATGATGAAATGAAATAAAGCAACGATACGTACCGTTCCCACTCTGTTGATGGGACACGTAAAGCAGTGGTTAGCTATGGCAGCATTTCGTGCTTCAATTGGCCACAGGGACTCGCTGCAACACACAGAGAAGAAGGCTGGTATTCACTGTCTCCTGCAGAGCTAGACTGAGATTATGTGTACAGCAGTGCACATTTTCTGTCAAAAAAGCCAAAGTGAGCTACTGAGACCCATCCTGCTCAATAATCAGAATCTCCTGAAATTGACATAGAACCAAGAACTGAGAAATAAGGAATAAAACAGCTCCTTCTCTTTCACAAACCTCCGCCTGTTTCCCAACAGGTGCCTCATTTCTGACTGATGTTTAGAACAGAAGCGGTCCTCTTTTTATTAAATAGTTTGATACAGAGTTATCAGACTGGTTAATAGGAGGTCTGGAACTACTCAGAGCTCCAAAACAAAGGTGATACCTTCAGTATACTCCTGGCAGCATGTACCTGCCAGATTCTGAGCACTAAGACAGGGTGCAGGGTACTCAAGGTGCAAGTGTCTGTCATTAATCTCCCAGTCAGACTCAAGAATCTTACTTGAGAAGGTCATGGGACTGACTGAAAGGAGTTGCTTTGTTGCCTTTTTTCTCAATTGCTTGGAGTCTGGCAGCCAGCTCTTCTAAGAAAAAGGGATTTTACTGAAAAGCTCCAGCAAATTACAATTTCACAGAAGAAATCAGATAGGAAGAAAAGGCTATAGACAAGAAGCTACCTCCTGAGACAGTTTTCTACATAGGTCTCAAGAGTCCTCTTCCTGCCATAAAAATTATGCGCTTAAAAACAATCAAGTGAAAGCCAATAATTAGGAGAGCCTGAAGCACCCAGAGTACCAATCAAGTGCTGCATGACTACAGGGTAATCTCTATTTGCTCTCCTCTTAATGGGATGTAAGTAGTCAAACATCACAAACAGTATTCTAATAGTGAAATGAATGCCCCAAAAGCATTCTGCATTCATGGAACTCTTTTCAAAGGACATTTTCAAATATTATGCAGCCTAAGTGAGATCCTATCTTACCAAGGGCAGTCTCAATGACAGACAATGAAGACTATTTGATACCATACTTATTGGCTTCCAGGTGAAGGATGCATAATCACCTGGCCAGCCAAACCTGACTGTAAATTACTACAGCCTATCATAAGACAAACATGTTATGTAGCCAATCTAAATGTTGTTAGCTTTCAGAAGACCAGCTGGATGCTGGTTAACTATCTCAGAGACCAAACAACCACAGATGTGCAACTAAAGTACTGGAAGAGAACCAGTGACTGCAAACAGATCGGTAGACCAAAATCCCAGATGGAGAAGAACACAGAATCCTTCACGAAGGCAGAACACGGAGGTGGTATTTCTGATTCCAAGCCCTCTGCAAAGTGCCCCTGAGACCCCAGTGAGGGGCTCAGAAATTCAGATAAATGAGGAATTATGTAACAGCCTAAAGCAGCTTATCTGTCACCTGAGCGTTCCGATGGTGGCTGAAGGGTTAAAGATGATCTCTGCTCCATTCAAACTGTACATGAGCCAGTTCAGGGGGTGATGGCGCCCGAAGCAGATATTCACAGCAATTGTTCCAAACTGTGTCTGGAATACTGGGTGTCCTGTATTTCCTTCCATGTAATAAGTAGACTAAGAAAAAGTAAAAATAAATACATAAATAAATGGATCCAAAATCAAAGGCAGACTTCTTAAAAAAAAAAAAAAAAGAAAGACCTCCAACATTGCTTTGATACATCACAGCTTCCAGCCACCAGCTTCAAGTTATGAGACCATAAGCAGGGACAACACTTTTCATTTGGTGCTCACTGCAATGAGTCGTCAGCAAGAAGTGGCTCTAAGATCTACTGAGATCCAACTCAAGGCCCTTTCTGCCTCCCTTCATAGTACACCCTCAGCACTGTCTGACTTATACCTCAAACAGAAGCACTACAGAATTCTACAGAAGCTTGAAATCAACCCACATATTGCCAAACTTGAGGTACATCTCTCAGTACTCTCACCACATAACAAAAGTCATTACAATCCTCTGAAGTCTCATTAGAAAGAGAGAAGATATGCTCTGTTTAAAGAGCAAGGAAAGCATAATCACTTTCATCTGTTATGTAATGACACGCAACATTTCTATGAATAGCCTAGGTAATATCAGTGTATGGCTAAGCTTACTTATTTACATTTCCTATATGACAATTGCTAACAGGTGGTTGGGAAGAACTACCAGGAAAATCACAGGATAAATCCACAGAACACTCCTTAAAGAAACTGGAGCCAATTGTTGGCTTAAAAGATCTCATTTACCATATGCTGCAAGCTTCTGTCTTATAACATCAAATATTCTCGTACAGTAAGATATGCACCAATTCCTGTAAAAGACACTGGTGAAGGCAAGGGTAGGGCGTCATTAACAGCTATCGAGAGAGACAGACTCTAAAGGAAACCTGCAGAAACAGACACAGGGGAAAGGTATGTGTGCAGTTACTGAAAGCTGCCTGCTTAGTGTACAGCGGTAATCAAAAACCCAAGAAAATCTCAGGCATCTGAAATGTAGAAGAAAACACAGTAATGCTGGTTTACATGAATTCTCTGTCCCCACAGCTTGAGCAGGCTGGGCAGTTCCAGTGCTTCCATCTCAGTGAGGATATATTAGAGATGGAATAAGCAAAGCTGACTGAAATGACGAAGTGGATGGCACAGCTGCCTTTTGAGGAGCAACCAGAAAGGCTGCACCTCTTTGATCTGCAGACAGAAGGCTGAGGGTGATTACGAATGAGATTTACAGCTTCACAAAGGCAGTGGATAAGATGAATACAGAAATCCCAGAAGAGCAGCAGCAGCCACTGAAATAACACTCGTATCTGATTTAAACCAAAATAATTACTTTTAAGCAGCTGGCAGTGCACTTTTAGAATGTGCTTCTACCAGCTTGTGAAAGCAAGGAGCGTCAGCAGATTCAGAAGGGATTAGGCACTGATAAAAGATCCACAGACAGCTAAGGAACAGGAATAGACAGGATCACTTTATTTAACACCCCTAATACAATGTCTGTGGATACTGGAAATGTTGAAGAGGCCAGTTATTGCTAACAGCATCCCTTTGTGATGATCTCAGAGACAGCAAAGCAAGCGTATAATCCAATAGTTTGACACAGTGAGGTGTGGCTCTTACCATACAAGAAAGGTGCACTGTAAAACAGTTTCTATTGACATTGTCCACTGTACCAACTGCTGCCACTGGTACTGAAGGAAACTGAAACACAACATCTGACCCAACATGAGTAAGCACAGTTACTGCCAGGGAACAACCAGGGTCTCATCTAAGTGTGAGAGAATGGCATGATGGAAGTGGTAAATAGTCATGTTCTGAAGGAAAGGTGGGCTAGAGGCTCACTCTGCCCAGTAAATGGGACAGGCTCTGATTTCTTATCAGCTCTCATGAAATCACGCAGCCCCTTGGGCACAGATTTCATCTCCTTTCATGTGCTCAGAGAGCATGCCATGCGGTGGGCACTCACGTAATCCTTTCTCAAAACAATTCTGCCGATTGAATATATTTCCGTTTTTTCTTCTATTCTCAGTTTTCCTTTATTACAAGAGGAGAAGAAAAACAAGAATGTTATAGCTTCAGGGAATTCATCAGTTCTTATTCTTTATTCTCCACCAGAGGTCACAATCATCTCCACAGCAACAAACTGTGATGTCTCAAGAAGGATTGATTTTTGTTTATTTATATGTCCTCCCACACACGGCAGAATAGGTTAGAGACCAATCTCTTTCCCCCATCCATTTAGTTCTCACTGATTCATCAAGGATGATCTTAACGAGGATCCTTTCCCAATCTGCTCCACAGAGACAAGTCATAAAAAATCATTTCAAATTCAACCCTTCCTTGAGGGTTAGCTTTGTTGATAGAGAACAAAACATCAAAATAACAGAACTGAGCATAATCTTTCCCCATAGTCTCATCTGTTGCTAAAATTCCTCCATCAGATTTGCTCAGTTCAAAAGAAAATGGACTTAATGCTCTTCTAACAAGAAATGTCAAATCATTATGGTGTACTGGCAATATAACAGATTGCTTTGTGATAATTCTTTGATTTAGAATTATGCAAAACACTCAGTGAAACTGTATTTATACTTCACGTGGAAAAGTAGTTTTTCACTTTTAAAGTGCCTTTCTTTTGTTACAGTTTCATAGCTGAAAACACGAATATTATTGCAATCTGTTGATGCTCCACAACCCACTGCCTAGATACTGTTTTGCTAAAAGGCAGCTCTGATAAAATAATAATAAAAATCAACATAATTATTAAAGATTGAAGCTGGTGATTGACAGACCCATGCCAGAAATCCATTGTGAGGAAACCTATTAACATCCTCCTTTGAAGAAAGCCAGACCAGTCTGACCAGGCCTGGGAGAGCAGGTCAGCTTCCAGAGGTTTCTGAATATGAAGTTTGAAGATAAAATAACTTTCAAAATGAGTAGGTCTCGATTCTGAAGCCTCAGTCTAGTGCACTCAGTCAGGCAACAACAGCAACCGTAAGCATACACTCAGCAGGACTTTGAAGAAAGGGCTCCGTTAATCACTCACTGTAACTGACAAGGAGAGATTGAGGTAATACAATGTATTTTTAGATTTTTGGTTAATTTTTAATTCTGATTTTTCTTCTGATAATTCTATGGATGGATAAACTCACTTCAGATCAGTCAGGTTCTTTCGACGCTGCCTTCACTAGGTTAGTTTCTGAAGCTGATTCTGGTGAAGAGCCTTAAAAACTCGTGTGGGCTTCAGAGGAAGTAATGTGATTAGTGAACAGAAGGTGCCACAAACCAGAAATGCAACAAAAAAATGTAATGAATTAAGAGATTCCACTGAAAGAAACTGAATAACTGCAGAAGAACTGCGATTTCCATGACCATTTCAGAGAGAATGAGAGATCGAGACCATAAATAATGCTCACGCATGAACCATGAAACAAATGCTCTCCAAATTAAAGCAAGTTTGACATGCTTACAAGTAAAAACTGAGCCAACCATGCACGACTAACATAAAGAAGCCGTGATTAAAAAAAGAAAATGTTTATTTTTAAAAGATCCTCAATTTTTTTGTGGTTTCCATGAGGCAAAAAAGAGTATATGGCACAGATTCAGTGTTTGTGCTTTAACAGTCATCACACTCTACTTCTGATAAATTATCTTCGTGTATTTTTACCCGAGGA
Source organism: Pavo muticus (assembly GCA_016647715.1). Lineage (NCBI taxonomy): Eukaryota > Metazoa > Chordata > Aves > Galliformes > Phasianidae > Pavo > Pavo muticus. The sequence continues at coordinate 1,881,687 of JACDJE010000164.1, read as the reverse complement.
AAAAACAGTGTGATGCTTAGCAAACCACATTTTCTAGAACTACGTCACATTTCCTGCCAATACGACTGATACAACACATGGTGACACAAACAGGAGCTGCATGGTAAGACTAGCTTGATGATCACACTACTGCACCTTACCTCATTGAAATCTCCAATTCTTGGAATGTGATTTTTCCTACTTTTGCCAAGGATAGCTCCTGAGTTAGAAATGACCACTGCAGTATTCCACAGAGTTCCTCCATGTATTTCATCTCTCTCCAGGATTGGAGATACCACCACCATATCGTACTTCTTTGCCAACTGCACAAATGAGCACAATTCCTCTGTTACACATGAGCCTGTGGTAATTAATTATTTTCACTTGTGGTTCATAAAAAGAAGCATTAAAAGAAGTTTTCATCTTGTTCATCTCTTTGACCACTCTGAAGTGCTCATGCTTAACCCATGCCAGCATGCCAGTACTGTCACAGCTTCCTTCATCAAAGATGGATACATCAGAGTGAGCTTCCCAACTGAATCCTTCAGCTAGAAATACGGAGTACCAAGTGCTCAGTGCATCCTAACTACAACACTCAAGCCGTGGAGCTGAACTGAATCCATTCACAGGTTCAATGGGAGATTGAGCCCACTCGCATTCTTTCATTCTTGTATATATTTAACACCACAGCTAGCTGAAAACTATTTTGAAAATATAGAAACATTTCAAACACTGTTACGTGTGAAAGGTTAATGTTAAAGAATATAGGTGCAAGTAAGACACAGCACCTTCTGACTGCCAGTTTACTAGCATATTGTCACCTTTCCTTCAAACCTTTTGGTTTTTTAATATTTATCCAAATTAAAAACATCTGGATGAAAAAAAATGCATAACATTCAGGAACAGTTAAATGGGCAATTACATATACCTCCCATGGTAAAAGGCAAATTAGCTTAAAAAAGAAATACTGAACACAGCTGTGGTTGTCCATGTCTTGACAAAGAAGGTGAAAACTGATTTCAGAGTATTACAGATTTCTCATAGTTAAAGAAGAAATCTAACCTAATCAGTGGTGGTGATGGATGGATGGATGGGGAAGCTGGGAAGGGTTTGAGGCCATTTGTTCATTTTACCTCTTGACAGAATTTTGTTGTTAGCCCATCCTCTGCTGACTCAGCAAATTCAGTCCAAGGAAGCTTCTCTCTTGTACAAAAAGCAAAGGGCATGGCTGGAAAACATGAATGTACGGCAACATTTACAAGAGTGTTCATGTCACTCAAGAAATACAGAGGTGTTTCTGTTTCCATGAATACAGATAAAAATCAAACACTTCCAAATGATTCAGCTGCTTTCTTTGTTTAAAGGAAAAAGCTATTTAAAAATATTTTTAGCAAGGATGAGGAGTTTTGGACCCACACAGACCAAAGCAGAAGAGAAACAATGCGCTTAGTGAAGACAGTCTTACTGGAAGTAAAGATCCAAAACAAACCCCTGTCATCAGAGTACACTTTCTGTGAATAACCCGTTTTCACCATTTAGACCTTCATTTTCATTCTGGCCTCCAGAACCCACTTAGCCTCAAATACTCTGCTTTAATTTAAATTAGATTTATTTATTAAATTTTAAAGTATCTGTCCAGATGAAACAAAGTTTTAGAAGGAAAAATATGAGGAAAAGATCACAAAGGGTAACATGATGCATGCCTATAAATATCACCATTGTAGCAAATCCAGTCTTCAGCACAACAGACTTCACGGATATACTCTATATAGTTCTGCCAACAAAGGTTCTTTGTGTTGTTGTTGGGTTTTTTTTGTATTTCTTTTCTTTCAGAAATCAAACCAGTAACATTCAACTGTTATACTGGGAAGATGTCTGCTGTTTGCTTAAAAGACACAAATCCAGTACAGGATACCTGTTGAAGCAGAAGGAATGTGACCTCTGACAACCGACAAAGAATCACAGCAAATACTCACTCCATGCCTCCTGGAAACAAATGATGTTGACCCCACACATTGCAGCTACTTCCACAATCTCCTCAATTCGTCTGTGCAGCGCAGCCACCTAATTGCAAGAAGGATCATGCCATAAGAAAACCTTATAATGTAACTCACTTGTGCAGTAACATCCTGGTTTCACAAACTTTGTTCACATTATTATTTTTCTTATGTTGTTCTATACTTAGTCCCTTTGCTTTCAGAGGGAATAACTCAAGAAGTCAACATTCCTAAGAGAATCAGGATCTAAAGAGCTGGATATAGATTTTTTTTTAAAGCATTTAGATGCTGAAAATAGAAAGAGCCAGCTACTAGAATCCTAGTTCCATGGTTACAACACCTAAATATATGGCACTTCATTGCTGACTGTCTAGTAAATGGGTAAAAATCTGAAAAGAATCAGCAAAAAATGGGCTTTTATTGGTCACTGTAAACAGTGCAGAAGAGCGTTATGTAAATCTGTATTCAAAGTCAAGTACTCAGAAACATAAAACAGGAGGTAAGGACAGTCAGTTTCTGCAGTTATCTTTGAATCCTGCTGACACTTGTGGATCTTGGACACTCTCTATGAGTTATTAACTCCAAACTATTTTTTCAGTCCCTCTATCCTAAGAGTTAAGTAGATCATTACCAAGAAAAAACATCAAAGCATTTATTAATTGGTCAAAACACATTGTTTCAAAGTGTTCTTTTCTTTCAATGTTCTTGTTAAAGATAAGCATAGGTGCTGTGCTTTGTATCGATACTTTCATGTGTCAAACAAGTGAATACCACACAAGTCAGCAGTGACCTACAAACTCAACAGCTGTACAGCTATTTAAATAGTTACCTACTTGTTGCTAATGGAAAATCATTTACAAAACTGGTACCTTTTTCATAGATGCTACAAAGAATCTGCAAACATGATCCACATCCCAAATGATCTGTTTGCTCTCATGACATGCAGTCTTTCCAAAATAAATTGCCTTGCAGATGTTCTGTCCTATTGGTGGACAAAACTATTACCCCATGAAATTTGATAAATGCAATATTTTCCTTTGATTTCTCTATATAAGCATCACCTTTGTGTTTTCATGTCCATGATGTTGGTCAACATGTAAGAACATTTGGTTTACTGCTGGACAAAGAATAATGCACAAAGATTTATTAATCCATATTTGCTCTAATGGATTTTCCTATAAGGGAACTCTTTCCAATTAAAACAAGTACAGCACTGTGGTTTCCACAGGTTGCCACCTCTTTTGGTTTCAGGTAAACCATTTTTCTGTTTCATTTTATGCTTTTCTTTTACAAAATCTTTGATTAAATATTTAGCTTTGGAAAAACTGCATGCAGGTTGGGCAGTTCACCAGGTAAACACAGCAGGAGAGATGGTTCTGAGAAACACTAGAGCTGCATGGGTCACTCCAATTTCTTACAGTGTGTTGTACTGAGATAGCGATGGGTCCTATTCTGCCATACAGCCAGTAGACATTTTGTGATGGAGCTGTAATATCAGCATCCAGTAAAAGAAGAGGTACATGCAAACAGCCTGAGTACCTGCACTGCCACAGCTGTGTCGGTGGGAAGTGGGATTTTGTTCTGCACCAGCCCTACTCGAACTATACGCGGCCTTCTCAGTTGCTCTGGAGCAGCATCAAATCCATAGCCCTGCAGTTCAAAATCTCTCTCTTGAGCAGACGATAGAGCAGCTGATGGCAAGCTAAGTTTTCTGGATTAAAGATGAAACAAAGACATTTCAAGATAAGATGCACTCCTTTTCTGCAATGCAACGGACCAAAACGATCACAAATGTCACCTTGCCCTGTGGAGACGTTGCTGTTCCAAGCTGCTGTGTCACACAGCTGTAGATACGGAAGTCAGGCAGCAGCCAGGTCGTGTGCGACCTCAGCTCCATGGCAGCAAACTCTCAGTCTTCTCATAATTGTGCTTTCCAGACATTGCTATTTACTCCAGAAATCAAGGAGCGCACGCATGCACACCTCTCTACCTACCCCTGTAGGTTACATGTGCTTTCCCAACCTGTGTTCCCTCATGTCAGACCCCCACTTTTAGAATCATAGAATCATTAAGGCTGGAAAAGACCTCTTAGATTACATTACCTTACCGCAGGGTCACCCTTCTTCCTCCCTTCAGTCCACCCACCCTCACACTGCCTCCCCACGACCCCAAGGCTGCCCATCCCCAGCAGCACACCTTGTCTCACCCCCATAGAGGATGCGCTTCACCTCGGCCAGGTCCTGGGGTGGGATGTGCCTCTCCAGACATGACTCCAGTGACTCCAGCTCTCCCGCCATGGCCTGGCTGTTGGGCACACGCAGTGGCCGTTGGGCACACAGCCCCTTGGACTTTACCCTCGCTGGGTCCTGGTGGCCACTCCCCTTTCTCCCCACCCTCCCCACTATGGTGGCCCAGGCTTGCAGCACTGGGGGCTGCAGGGGGAGGTCAGTGCCCTCAGGTTGTCCAGTGGTTAAACCTGAGGTGCCCCAAAGGGTTAAAGAACCGTGGATGTGGTCGTGCCAGGTCACTTCTCACTTCTGGGGCAGTTCCACAGCCTCAGAAATAACTAATCTAAAAGCAGAACATCTTTAGGAGTTTTTTATGACGACAGCATTCAACAAAAAGGCTTAGAAATAGGAAGGAGATCATAAAATGACAATAGTTTTCACGGATGTGTGCGTGCCCATTTTAGTTGCAGCAAGACTCTGATCATGAGCCAGGAGTAAAAAATAATTTTGCCCTCAAGATGGATTTGAGACCAAATGTCATCAGAAAATCATTCCCAAACCACAGTTAATGTCCAATAAGGGCTAGAACACGTTAAGGCCTGGATCTAAGAGAAGAAAAGGGCACCTGAAGAGAAACTGCACGTGCCCCACAGCCACCCTGCTTCTACCCGTTGTCTCCACTGCAGCACTGGCCATTGCATCTCCTTCAAAATGTTACTGAAATGCAGAATGTCGGTGCTTCATTGATTGAAAATAACAGCTACCAAGCCCAGGAATGGGCCACACACATCTAGACGCATCACACCGATTTTAAGCACTGTTTTATGAATCTTCTAGAGGATATAACAATGTTCAGCGCTTCACATCTACAGCTGTTTGCTGTTCCCTGTTAAACATTAAGCCCTTTAGGCCAAAAAAAGAATATCATGGAGAGATTGTCTAATATTTAACTTTAAACAGAAAGCACACAGGGACAGTCAGGTGTCATCACGGCATTCTGAGATGTGACTGTGCCTTTTTTAACCCAAACGGTGCAGCGATGCTCATGGTGCAAAGGGCATCACACTGCTGCTGCGTGAGGGATGGGGCTCCTTGAGGCAGAAGGCCTTGAGGACAGTCCTTCAGTCTTTGGGGGCATTTCCAAGATCAGCTAAAATTAGGGGCGACAGCACATTACAAAACAAAAGCAGTGAATATGAAAGAGAAGAAATGCCATCATTTGAAAGGGAGGATCTTTAAAAAAGCCTGGATAATTATTCCGTTATGTTAGTATTTGTCCTGTAGTCATTGGTGTCGTGTTGTGTCTGCTTTTGTGACCAACGTCCTGCAAACCTCTTCTTAGTGATTACTTCCCTGTCCCAAACATACTTCTGCAAAGCAATAATAAGCAGTGACTGACAGTTATATAGTGTTTTCCATTTTATGATCCTGATTTGCTTTAATAGCCAATTTTAAGGGTATGTATCAGTAACATTTTGTTCTCTTCGTGGCTGGCAGATCTTTAAACATTACAGAATGAGATATCAATGTAAAAATTCAGGGAAATTAGGACACCAAGTTAAGTTTGTTTCCCTATCAGCATACTCAGGATGTCAACTAACAAATAAAGCATTTCTGGAGATTCGCAGAAACAAACAGAAGGGCCTGGGTTTCTTTGGGAACTATTCAAATTCTTTTCAGCCTGGACTGCAAATTAAAAGAAAAAACAGCAGGTCTATTTTGTATCCAGCTCCTGAAGAAGGTCACATAACTGAACTTTTCTCTTCTAGCTTCTATTCTTAGTGTGAACTTTCACTGACTTGTTTGTTTGTAATTTGTTAAAGCGTGCTACATGTAGGAAATGGACGTTAGGGCAATAATACTGAAGCCCCTGAAAAGAATACTCGTGAGCAGTCGAGATCTGAAAAAACAGTACATTTCCTGTGCACCGTATCAACCATCCTGCAACAACACAGCCAAGTCCAGACTGCGTGAACAGGAAATGACAAGCCTAGAATTACTAATAACGATGAAAGGAGATCAGGCTATTCCATAGGGACTATGCGTATATAAAGGTATAATTCCAGCCAACACAATAAACCTTCAAAGCACGAAATGTTAATGTTCATCAGGAAAGTAACCTAATAAAGGAAGATGCTTTCCGTATCCCAGACAAAGCATATTAGAGAGCTTGGATCTAAATCTGAATGTTCCACCTCGGTCATTGCAATTATCTGCTAAGTATGATGCTTGAATCCAGATCTCAATTCTGGTGTTGACTTCTTCAAATCTCTGTATTTAAACTTCTTCCCAGTGCTGCATTACCAGGACCATGGAATTATTTTGCAAAAAACAAAGCTGAACCTTTTAGTATGAAGTCAGCCTATGAATAATTGGTTTGGAGGAAAACGCATTTTTAGGATCAGAAACATTTTTTCAAATAAGGGAAAATTCCTACAAAACACTTCATCTCTATTGCCCTCAGGGTGGTCCGCAAAGTCAGGCAAAGATTTCAGGACCACACGGGTGTAATGTGTACAGAAAGCAGTTTGTCTGTGCTTCTGTGATGGAGCCCCGTGCTGCACAGTTACGATCTCAGAGTTAAAACTGGGTTTGATAACATTGGATCATACGCTCTGTGCTGTAAGACTGTTCCCAAGAGTTCCTGTAAAACCCCACAATAGCACCCTTGCATTAGTCAGAAGCACTCTGGAGGATGAATTTAAGAGCCAAATATCTAAAGTTCAGGCTAAAGCTGGGAAAGACCCAAGAAAAGACTTAAACAAACAAAGTGTCTCCACTGTAACCCAAGATAGGAGTAAAGGCTAAACAGCATCACATATCAGAGCTAGTGGGCAGGACTGGGAAACAATTTCCTTTCTAAGTTTGTAATATGTACATACACTCTCTCGGAAGCGCTCAGCTTTTTACAAACTGTGCTAATATCATGCAAATCATGTTTCCAGACACTTTCTTCTGCTGCCATTCCTTTAAATGGGTCACACAAAGCTCCCCAGGGTAGCGAAATAAATAAATAGTGTCCCTAATGCAATAAGGGGACAATCTGTCTCAGACCGTGCATGGGGTCACGCTGTTCGTTAATAACACCTACCAAGGGATTTAGGTGGACGTGGATCCAGGCATGTCCTGCAAGGCCACATGATATTGATGGCCTGTCTAAACTTGCTTTCTAGTCACTGCAACATTCTTCAAAACGACCTTCTACATGTTCTTTTCCTCGTGATCAGAAAATAAACTACCGAGTTGTACTGCAAAAAAGATCTCTACATTGCTTCTCCTCAAACACAGATCCCTTTGGTTTATATTGAGATAGAAAGCAATTATCTTCAGAGATACCTGACTCAAAACATTTAAAATGCAAGCAACGGGCCATAAAGGGTAATTAGTAAGGTTGTAAGAAAGGAAACCTAAAATATAGGGTGAGGGTGCATGCTAGTTTCATTCTACTTAATACACAGCTACAGGAAGGAGGACAGTTGGTAAACTTCCTTGCTGTCCTGCCTTGGGTTATACACAGACACAGACAGATGTAGGGGTGCTGTAGTGTTGGAAAATCAGAATTCTCTGTGTTGAAGTCACTCATTTGCACCAGGATTTCTTGCTACTAACATTACTTTTTGGTTTTGCTTTTTGTTTTGCTGGGGTATAACGGGGCTGGGGGAGCTTTACACTGCTCACACACAAAGAACTCTTTTACTTATTCATCTTTAATCTTTAGAAGTACTCTTATCAGTTTTAGAAATGGGCCTGCATGCATATTTAATTCAAAATGGAGATAAGGATTTTGATATGGACAAAAAGTTAGGGTCTGCATTTGGATTCTCCTGCCTTTCCCATGGACTACCAAAGCCACAGGTACAGTCACCTACGGAGCAGGAAAGCCAAATTATAAACCTCATGTAGTTGGCCTCGTCATCTGCTCTTGGCTTCCTGCCATTCTGAAGGCTGGTTGAGGGGAAGTGGCTGAAGAATGGAGGAAGTTCAGTGTTGACAATACGTTTTGTCTGCTCTCTGGCATGCCTGGGACCAAAGGAGTCCCTAACCAATCCCTTGTCTGGGGGGCAAAATGTAGGTTTGCAGTTACTTTTCTTGCCTCCCTCCCCTCGATTCAACAAGAAAAGATCAGCTCACTGTTATGACAGAGTTAACCTATGTTTGGAAGAGTTCTTCTGTTGTTAGCACGATTGTCTTTTTATCAAGAAACACTCTGCTTGCTTGCTTTGACTAAATCACACCTGGAAATGCATCTGTAAACTAGAAGAGAATCACAAATCGACCACTTTGGCTAATGAAAAAATTTCATTCTGCCCTGTAATACGTCTGTCTCCCTGGCGCACAGGAAGTGCATTAAAGAGATAATAAACACTCGTGAAACACATTTAATGACCTAACATTTAAGAGCAGCGCTCTCATTCATTACTGTAACTTTCTGCTAAATTGTCACCATCAAGATTGCTCATGGGCTCAAAAGGTCAGTGTTATTTTTGCTGTTGAAATCACGGGGTCTGGGAAACAACTGTGTGTAAATTGCTGATAAACTGGAACAAAGACGGAGGAGAAAAACACTGAACATGTAAGAATGCAAGTAAACCAGCAGGAAAGGAGGGGAGGGGAAGAATCTCATGGACAGTTTATTAAAAGAACAAAAGAATAAAATCTGGTGCATTTGTTTTCCACTGGTGCAGGAAGCCTGGTCTTTAAGCACCTACTATAAATAGAGTGCTCTAATCCTTCATCAAAGCGGGTAGTAATCTACAACAAAATGAATGAATTTTAGGTATAATCTGGGAAGAGGAAGATGCCACTCCCCTCATAGTAGAGGAGTCTTTGTCTAAATTCTTACAGAAATTAGTTATTTCGTAGCGTAAAAGAGCTGGGGAGATGAAGCAGGGCCTGGAACTTGATGTTTTACACTGCAAGATCCTCAGAAAGAATACTGTTAGAGAATGGAATGAGCAGTCATCTAAATTAGGATTGAATAATCAGTTTTTGAGGAAGATGAATTTGAATCTACTGCATGGCAAACCTGAAAATCCCCAAGGAGTTCCATTCTGAGTGGAGGCTCTACGTGAACTCCGTACACTTTGGAAAAAGTGTTCAATAAGGTTGATAGGAATACCACACAGAAAACAATAGGAACTTTGAAAACATGAAAAGGACAATCTGCAGTCATTTAGTTGTCTATAAAGGAGGTGGATGGAAAGTAATCCCAAATATTCGCCTCAGAGCCATCCAAGGTAAAAACAAACGTGGAATACAGGAGACTTACACTGCCTTTGGAAAAAAAAATCACTGAAAAGGATTTCTGGAAAAAGAATGTAAATTGTTATTAGATGGCCTCAAAGCCCTAACTCTATAGGCAAGCAGCTCTGGCTAAAAGTTTGGCCAAATGACTCAGTACTTTTAATTGTGTGGGCTTGGGTTTGATGCTATCCAAATGAACTCAGTGAGGAAATTTGTTCAACTTGCCCACTGAACCGGATGCTTAATGGGTAAAATTCTAGAATAGGCACTGAATATTCTTCCAGCAGGTCAAAGCCTGTAAAGAGCAGTCAATAAAGAGTGGGAAAAGTGGCTTCAGCCGAATTTGTCCCATGAGTTGGTGCATACCACCCATCAGACAGGAACCCAGACTCAAGATTTTAGGCATTCAGAAGCTTTATGTACAGGCTCATACATTGACACCCAGTTTGCAAACTTCTGCTCCAAAATAACTTGATCTACTTTGAAATTTACTTCCGAGTAAACAGCTTCTTGTTCCACAATGGGAGTATGCATACATAGTGCTAATCAGAAGTAATGTTCTACTTGAACTGCAAACTTTACTGCAATCCAAATCAGTTGCCCAGTGTAAACAAGCGCTTTCTTCAGAGAAGTGGGAAGAAGACAAGCATGACAAGTTTTAAGGGCAGCTCATGGACGGGAGATTGTGAGGCCTCAATGGCACATTTGTGTAAGGAAGGCCAGTATCTCTGGCTCACAGCAACATGTGAAATCGGGAAGATAGTTGCAGCTGCATTTGGCAGAAAAACAGTAGTAACCTAAGCTTGACACTATAAATGATGGTTATTGAACCAGCGTCCTCATGAAAAAGCTAGATGTTGGCAAAAGGGCATGAGGAAGACAAAACAGAAGCTTAATTAACTTAACAGGAAAGCAAAAATCTCCTAGATAAAAGGAAGAGAGCCATTTCTGAGCCAAGTACTTAAAGGGTTCTCAGACCTTCCCAGGCCAAAGAGTGTGTGTGTGTAATGCTGACTTCCTTCCAGCTCTGTCTGTGCCAGAAATAACTCTTCAATGGAGTATATCTCATTAGTTACCTTTTACCAAGCCATTCTTTCAAAAGAAAGCGATACTTGCTGCTGACACGCTGCTGGCAAATGAGGAAGAAGGAAGCTGCTTTTATGAAGAGTGTAGCACATTCCTCTATCCCTCTGCCCAAACACATACATGTTTGCTGACTTGTAATGGCATGAGCTAAAAATTGTATTGAAAAAATAATAATGAGAGAAAGAAAGAGGCAGAGAAGATCTGCAGTGACCAACGAGAGGGTTGGCTGGCCTCTTCAAGACATCGAGGCGTCTCCAGCATTTTTCAAAGACCCTTTTGCAGCTTGTATCGCTGATACTGTCTTTCAAGTCATCATGTTCTTAGTCACAGAAGGAGAACCTGGAGCCATTTACTATGAATGTCATAGCACCCTGAAACTGGGTTGTAAGTACAGAACTTACATGTTGCCTGAAGATAATACACAACTCTTCACCCAAGAGAGGCACTGAAAGAATCATACTATCTATATGGTAGTGCATCCATCCACCAACAAGCTTTGGTTTGCCTGATGCACTCCAGTTCGGGATATGAGCTTTAATTTAGGAATAAAAGTGCATTTCTATCTTTCACAGTTTCAAAGAAAATAATCCACCCATGAACAGAACGGAGCAGCTGAAAGTATCTGCTGAAGTCTGTAAAGAACCTGAAATGAAAGATCTGAGAAGTTATGTTCCACCTAGGTATTTCACTGGGCTGCAAAACTCTTTTGAGGCTTTATGAAGGAGAAATAAAATAAAAAGTGCATGTTAACTATTTCATTGTTAGGCAGCAGTCTAGGGAGATGGAGACTAGAAACACAAAAGCTAATGGAAGGGAAAAGAAGGAAAGGAAGAGAATGCAGGGGATTTACTGGTAGACATAACTTTCCTGCTGAGCAAAAACGAGTATACCAGTAATTTCTAAGGAAATTTCTAATAGTAGCTCTAGAAGAGCTTTTTGTTTGGTTTTGGGTTTGTTTGGTTTTTTTTTTTGGCTTACCAACCGGACTCCATACAGGACCTTTGGTCCAGCCTCACAGAGGAGAATTCTGAGAGTCCAGAGGAGAAGACCGTAGTGAATTTATAGTCCCAGCTATCATTAAATATGGAATTTATTCTTTTCCTGGAATGAGTGGGACACTCCGCCCACAGCCAAAAAGAGGGGATTTTATCTGTTCTCTTGTACACAGAAGTCACCCCACACAGTGCACTGCATGCGTAGAGCTGTTTCCTGAAATATTTCAAAATTTGTTTTCCTTAGATTATTTGTGTCTACAGCCACCAGCTGGCCTGTGTCAAAGCCGATATATTCAACATATTATTCCATTATCCTATTAGGTTGAACATGTCCTTCCTCCCATGAGTGCTGTTAAGATATCATTCTTATATGAAAGAGAGAACTTTAGTCCCACTGTCACCCCTTTTCTCCTTCAGAATAAGGCACTATCCTCAGAGATCAGATGACATTTTAGCCCATTCCGACACTTTGTGTTCATGCATGCAGGAAGTGATACCTGGGCATTTAACATCTCAACAAACAAGCTCCATACGTACGTCAAATGGAGGAAAAAACAAAGGCTCTGAACTCTTGAAAAGACAACGCCTGATGATTTCTTTTTTCAAATGACACTCTTCTATATTATGTTATTGGACTCTCATTTGACGCCATCACTTCTCTTCCATCAAGACAGCACTCATTTCCCAAACTTCTCTCTCAGAATGTCTTGGAAAACATCTCAAATTCTGGTCAATGACATTTCAGCTAAGGAAACAGTCACCTTCAAGTTTTCTTCTGCAGGCTTTTCATGCCCCTGGGAATGGGAGAGCAAAAATTCCTGGCTGGTTTCCATGACCTCTGGGACTGAACATTCCTTGCTTGAAGAGCCTTCCCAACCTCTACACAAGCTATGATTAAGACCGCTGGTGTCAGCAAGGATTAGTCAAAAAATGCCATTGTAAAGTTTGATAGGAGTAGGAAGGCACTAAGGAAGTGAGATAAGGCAGAGAGCAAGCACCAAGGGGAATGGAGGCAACCAACCAACCAACACACCAATGTGCCCATGTCAAATATATGTAGGATTGCCTGTGAGAACACTTAAAATCACTGGCAGTGACATGAACACTAGCTCTTGCTTCTCTCCTCTCCAAGATATAGGTTTGGGTGAGAAAGACTGAACAAGGAGACTTTCTCCTTTTTACATCCTAGAAATACATTTTGGAAACAACACATATCCCTCTTCATTCGCGTGCCTGGAGATTTCCACTTATCCCACACCATACTTTTTCACAGGGTCTCAGAAGTAACTGGTGGGGCAATGAACATTCCCACAGTCACATGAACAGGAGAGAAATGTAACACATTTCCTGGACAGATCATTAGCAATATGCAGCCTCCTCATATAGGGAAGAAAGAGGAGAACAGGGGATGAAGGAGTAGCAGAGGTGTGTGAAGGATAACTGGGGCATGCATGTATAGAGAGCTGAGATAGCACACTGCCCCATAAACCACTAGCAAACACTAGCATAACAAATCCAACCTAGCTGATCAGACAGGTTGATCATAGCCATTGGTGACAATAAAGGAGCCTTTTTTTTTTTTTACTTATGGTGGCAGAAAAAAAGGCACTACTTGTCAAAAGGTAACACTACAACATCTTCCCCCTACATATATTAGACTTGATTCATTCTCCAGAGCAGAAAGGAGCCTGCAAAGGCTTCATACCCATGTTTTACTACCTATTTACTCACCTCTTACATCTTTTGTTCCATGGAAAACAGTAGTTAGTCACTCACAAACATGTTGACACAGTTCATTTCCTCCTGGTCCCAGCATAATGGCAACCACTAACATCAGCTCAGCTCCAGGTACCGAATAATAAAAAACAAAACAAAAAATTGTACCTTCAGAAGCCTCTCTAGCACAGCACCCTCCTCCCATGTTAATCAGAAAATCAAGGAAGGACACATAATGGTTACCTACCCATCCATCTACCTCTCCTCACTCTTCTCATCAGAAAAGCAACAGGTGCTTCAAGCAGAGATGCAGACATGCAAGTAGGGTCCATTTACTCTCCTCAAGAGGCACCAAAAACCAGAAATGTCCCAGAAAGATAGTATTTCTTTCTGCTACTACTGCATCCTCCCTAGGTATAGTTTTTTATGGTCTTTTAACATAAGGGCTATATGTTCTCCCTAGGGAGGTATGCTGCCACAGGTAAAAATTAAGAGACATGCAACTAAAACATAGAAAGTGAATGAATAAATTGACATCAGGGCAACGTGGAAGAGGTTAATATTAGTACATTGGGAGTGGCTAGTGGATCGTGTTTTACAGATGATGGCAGAGGGGCCTTTAAAGATCTTTTTGCTGAGAAGCTGTCATTGAGAGTAGTGGTTCCCAGCAGAGGAGAGCAGCACTGGCGTTGCTACTGTGGGATGGGACAGTTGTTATGGGATGCCAGAATGTCTCTCATAGTGTGCTGTGACTCAGATCATGCCCAGCCTCCTTGCTAATACACTGGGGTACCGTTTTTCATTTCCTTCCTTGCTGGATTGCTATTGTCGCTATAAATCCAGATGTTTGCACTTTGGGAGGGAAGAAGCAATTATACCAAAGGGGTTCTCAGCACTGCAAACCAACGTTGAGTTCAGCTGTGGTCCTCAGGAATTGCAACACTTCTGAGATTCACTCAGCCCTTGCATTCCTTGTGCAAAAACACAATGCCCTAACTGTCACATCTGCTGGTTCATGCTATCTCTGCTCTTCCTGTTCACGTTGTGTGTTTAATTTCATGTTAACTACTACAGTTCTTCAAAGCTTCCTTCTAATGCAGCGTAATTTTCCACTGTGAGCAAGCACTCTCTAGAAACCAGCACCAAACTACCTGGAGAGCTTTGTGCACACAAAGCTGCAGGCTTTGGTTCAGAAGCTCTCCCCAAGGCTAGAAGCAAAATCTTAGCAGAAGGATTCCTCCCTTCTTACAGGTACAAAGAACCATTCTCTGGTCGTGTTGAGTCACAAGATCTTGAATTACCAGTCTTAGAAGAACGTTTACATGCAACACAATGATTTAGCAAAATGATGGAATAAAAAAGTGAGAGAATCAGCAGCATTATTTGGCCTCTTTTGAAAAAAAAAGTCCTCTGATTGGCCACAGTTTCAAAATGTTAGAGGCAAGCCCCCGGAGCCACAGATTAGTGGACAGAGGCTGGGGGGAGCAATCAGGGTTGCCTGTAAATGCTCTTCGTAATGATTGTGCAATTTAACCCAGCTATCACGAAGATGGATGAATGTAGCATGTACACGTATTGCTGCCTGCAACCAACAATGGCTCAAATTGGGCAGAGGGAAAGATGACATGCTGCAATTTGCAAATAATTAGTATGCCTGTGGCCTTTCTTCACCTTTCCATCTCCTCATGCATTAGAGGCAAAGTATTCACATCCCAGGCAATAAAGCCCATCCCATTTTAGACCTTCTCATCCCATTTTCTCCTGTTCTGATTTGCCTGTGATTGAACTTGATTCACCCATATATACTTACCCTCTATGTATGCCCTCAGCTACTTTCATACACTCAAACGAAACTGAAATGACTGCCATTTCATCCTTCAGCTGCCTGCTCAAAATCCATAGCTTCCATATGGTCTGGATAAACTCAGACTCATTGTTACATTGATGCTTATTGTTTCTGTTACTCCTTTGTCTTATTTCAATGGCTAATTCAATTATTTATTTTTTATACTGCATTCTCTTTCGGTTTGTTCAACGTACCCAGCTGCTAGCATAGCAAGGGCCAGAGCAAGACACGTTTAAAGAGATCATTTCCTTTCTTGTATGCAGAGAGCTCAGTTTAACCCATGGAAAATGTCTCTTTGATGGTTCAGCACCAATCTAACACAGGAAGCACCACAGCAGCTGTTGTTGGGCCTTTGCAGAGAACTGTAGCACAGCATTTTCAGGTCATTCTGCACTGTTCTGACACATCATCTTGCTGTTCAACCCATGACAAATAACAGAGAGAAGCATTGAAAACAGTCTAATGCCAGGCCTCTTAGGATGACTTACCTTGTTTAACAACGAGCCCTTTGGGTTTATCAAGCTTCTGTTATCTTGTGCAGGCTGGGACATGTTAGCAGCTTAGCTGGGGTGAAGAAAAACAGTAGTGAGAGCAAGAAAGTCCTGTTTCTATTGACCAGAGCTGCTCACCCTTCAGGGGCACCTAGCTGAAACACCGCAACAAAGCATTGATTATGCTGCTGCTGAGAAACACTGGAAGGTCTTCCTGAGTGCAGCTCCAAAATGCAGCCTGCAGAGAGAGAGAGTGGAGGGAAACACACTATAACACAAATGAGAGGTATTACCCTCCAAAAGGAAAAGGAGACCTCACAAACATGAAGCAAGAGGCCACAGGGGCCAGCCCAAGGCAGAGAAGAGTTGCCACCCATTCCGCCTTCTGTCTGTATTCTGGCAAGGAACCATCTGGTTCAACTAACCAAAACATTTTCAGTCTACAGCAGAACAAAGAAGGACCTGGGCTAGTAGCCATAATACACCCAGCATGTGGAGTTACATCGACTGAATTATTTAAAGGCATTTTTGCTCTCAGGTTGCATATTTGCTTTGAAAAAATCCTTCATAGTTGCCACATTCCTACCTGATTTCTTAGCATCTCCCCAAGGGCTTCAGCCTTGATGCTGTGCCAAAGTCATTTCCGAAGAAGTGTCCTGGTGAAGACAACTGAGTCTCCATCACTGTGGTGAAAATCTGCCTGAGGTGAATGGCCCAAGAAGTCAGCAGAACGATACGCTTTACCCAGAGCTTTCCACCAAAGGGAAATGTGGACCAAATTAGTTGGAGCCTGAAATCCCACAGACAGCAGAGGGAGCTCTCTCTGCTCTCTGTCCTCCATCTTCAGCATCAGGCTTAAACCTGCCAGAGTTTAACAACCAAAGAGAAACTAGGAATGACATCAGTGAGTACAAAGGCTGCTGAGTTCCTACACTGAGTGAGATGCCTAAATCCGGGGCTGAAGAAGAGCCGCATTTTGGAGGTTGCTTCCCCTGCTGTACAGGCTGGCTGCTAACTGCCCACACCAAGTGCATTAGGCGCAGGTAGGAGACGGATTCCAAAACAGGAGTTTAGTTCACATTCTGGTTTGAATCCAGAGTTTCACTGGGGATGCAGAGACAGGAGTGAGGCCTGGACTGTGTCTGGTTTCGGTCCTACCTTCTCTGCTGTGCTGCTGAATAATCCTGAAGGCTTCCTCCCACCTGTGTTTCATGACACCTCCATCTGCTGCATGTGTGACACAGTTCCCTGTGAATCTCAAAGACCTCTCCTGACAATCGCTGGAGAAGAGACAGGTGCTGTGGGAGCCAATTCCAACCAAGTTAGTAACCAACATTTCTGTAAATACCAAATGCTAAGGAGCTAAAGAAAGAAATGGCCAGGGGTGAAATGTCAAGTTTATGCTATTGTAATGCACGGCAGATGCTTCCCAGTCTGCTCACTGGCACGTCACTGGTAGCATGGTGCCTGCAGTTCTGACAGCCCAGGGCTTCAGAAGTTACCTTTCCCCCAACACGTGCTTCCCACATTAAGGAACAGCAATCGCCTCTACTCTGCAAAGCCAGCAATCTTGCTTAGAAGAAAACAAACCCTTCAGGCAGCCCTTTTCTGCTCCCCCGGCCAGCAGAAGGAAATGCTGCACACAAGTGAGAAGGCTGCTGCTGCTGCTTCCTGGCTCCCACACTAAAAGGGAGCACGGGGGTCTGGGATGGAGGAGAACAGTCCCACAGAGAAAACTGTAACAGAAGGAGCCAGGCCGGAGGCCTTGCCTCCAGAGGAAAGGAGGCACCTTCAAGAAACAGCACAAGTAGCAGCTGGGTAGGCAGGGAGCACAGAGAGACATGTCAAAGTCTGGATTTACGGGAACAAAAGGGTTTTCTTCTGTTCGTCCAATTACCTCTGCCAGCAGTCCTGCCCTGTTCCTCCCCCACCCATGCAACCTCACCTTCAATTTACCTCAAGAACATTCGTTACAGGAAGATGCCTTGAGTGGATCAAATTAGTGCCTTACAAAAGCTCTTTTGGGAAGCATCCATGTGATCCTTATTCATTTAGCAGGAGGGGATGGAGTGGGGATGCCAAGTGAGGAGCTGAACGCTCAAGGCACACTGACATGGCTTCAGTGTATTCAGAAGACACAGTCACAGAATGACTCCCTGCTTCCTGAGGGTACAGCAGCCTGGGGGCATGGGATCTCATAGAAACATCCTCCTCCTGTTTGTGCTGCTCCAGGGAAATGGGATGTAACACGCTGCCAGCAGCTGTGAGCAAATAAGATTGTCCACACGGCAGCTGTAGAGGGAATGGGACTGGACAGAGATAAATTCCTGTCTCTGACAATAGCTAGTGGGCTCCAGGCAGACTAGCAGCTGCAAAGCACCCAGGTCCCTGTGCTGGTTCAGATGACCAGGCACCTCTGGGACTGTGCTGGTGAAGAAAAGAGGCAGAACAAGTCTGCTTCCATCTATTTTTATACTGCAGACCCATCTGCTCCTCTCCACAGCTGGCAAGGCATGGAGCTCAGCTTAGATCCTCCCAACAAAAGCCTCTTTATGAGGCATGGGAATCCCTCCCTCTACCAACACCACTTGGGTTGGATTGCCCGGGCAGAGCTATTTCGAGCACCACAGGTGGCTTCTCCATCTCTCTGAGCACAGGATGGAGCAGCAGATGCCTCACCACAACACTGCCCAGCAATACCACTGGGGACAAAGCTGAGAAGCACACAGGACCTGCAGACATGCCACACAGCAGAGGCCAACAGGAGGAGTGCAGAGAATGGGTTTCATGGGCGAGACAGAGCAGTGTCTACCTACGCAGAGACACAAGTACTGATTCTGGGACAGAAAGACAAGGGTAACATCCAGTCTTTGCCCTTAGCAAGCACTAACTCACCCACACCCAGGCCCTTTCCCTGTGACAAGGCCTGACATCTGCTTGCTGCAAGCTTTGTCCCCCTGACACACACAGCAGAATTGCTCCCAGCCACTTGTTTCTCAGTTATCTGACTGCACGGATACTATTTCCTGTGTTTATTTTTCTTGTCTGGCTAGCTGGCCTGGAGGGTCTCACCTGCTGGAAAACTGCCATTGCTTCCCCATCTGCAGCACTGACCACGGCTCAGTGAAAAACAGCCTTAGGTCACTTTTAACTTCCTTAGGACCAGGAGAGGGCAAAGGCCACAGATGCCAACATGGAGCGGGTTCCTGCGTGCCTTACCTGGAAGCTGACATCAGCAGATGCATCTGTCGAGGAAGCACAAGGACACGTGCTTTGCAGCACTGGCACACATCCGGTGCACAGCAGCCACCTGGAAAACACCAACTGCGTGGCTACGTGCAGGAGGACCTCCCTTCAGAGACAGCGAAAGTGTTTGTGTGGCAAACAGAGCGCAGCCTCTTCCAAGACCTGATTCACACGCAGGCTTCAGTGCTCCGTGTCATCTGTATGTCACCGACATCCTGACCCCAGAGCACTGCCTCATGCTTCTGATGGGAAGAAAACCATCAAACTCGTCCTGGGAGGATCGTAAGTCCCACGTGGTGCTTCCAGATCAAGTTCTGGTCCTCCTGCAAGGGAAACAGAGACTGCTGTTAGCGTGCAGACAGCACGGCCCATACCCCAGAGCCACACAGTGAACATTCACAGGAACGTTGTTGCTACACTTTTTTTGGGAAGCTCGGGTAGTGCTGAACCATGGGAAAGGGACGGACAGCCCCAGCATCTCAGATAAACTTCTTGTGCTGCCTGGGTCTCACATGCTGCAGGAAAGGTGGGATCACCTGCAGGTGGAGAACGTAGGGGGGGAAGGAACCAGCATGGGAAGCGAGTGCTCAGAGGAAGCGAGATGTAAAGATTCATTGCGAAATGCCTCAATTCCCAAGCATTGGCTCAATCCATAAGGGAAAGGGGACCTTGGGTTTAACTCAGTTGCAGTTGAATGTTACATGGCTTAGTGCTGCAGATTGGAAGGTCTCAGTGCAAGTCAGGGATATTACTGTATATTTCCTCTGGAAGGAAATCAAAATGCTATTTCTCATGAATTCAGAAAGAACACAGCTGTAGAAGAAGCAGCTGACTCTCAGCTTTACTTGTGGCATTGAGTTACCAATGGTGGGAGAAAAGACTATTTCTGTTTTTCTAATGCAACCTTTAGCATTTTGATCCTTCTGGAATTAAGAGGATGATCTTCAGGAGGGTCTGAGATTTTTCGTCTCCACCCTATTTCTATTAGTGCTTTTGGCATGAATATAAAGAAAGGCAGGAAACACTTGGAATACTGGACTGCTCCCATATGGCAGACACCTCAGAAATGAAGCAACCAGTTGTCCTTTACTTTAAGGTGCTGAGCACTCAGGCAGTCAATGCTGAGCACTCCCCTCTTGAGGCCTTTGGCTCAGCCATAATCTTTGTGAACCCACTGTGGTCTCTCTGGGATGGGGAACACAAACACTCACCTCCACCTCCCCAGCGCATTTTTGCTCTGCAGAATAACTTCAGTCTGACACGTTACCGTCACAAAATGGCTTCAAGTTTAGCAGCAAATGATCCCCAGTTGTTTTCAATGGAGCACTGTGTTTTGCTGCCTCTGCCACCAGGGTTAGCTCAGGAAACCTGGCTGTGATTGCCCTCAATCAGTTAGCAGAGATGGCTTGGCAGGGATTCACCGGCAGCAGGCAAGCCTCAGAGCTGCCATTCCTGTCACCTGCAAAATTGGCCACATCCTCTGGATGATGGAGATGTTTAATATCGCAGGATCCAGAGTGCATGGCAGAGCTGCTCAAAAGGCAATACAGGAAGCAATACTGTTCAGTGCTGATTGAAATGCTTGATGGGTTATACAGTAATGTGAAAGGATGGAAGTCCTCCTTGCCCCAGGATTCACACCAGCGCAACCAGCATTCTTACTCTGCAAGACATTCCTTTTCTTTTTCTTGCCCAGCAATTAAAGTTTGCATCAGAATGACCTTCATCCAGCCTGCATCAGCATGGGCAGAGATGCCGGGCCCAGTGCACCTGCCTGCAGAAGGTTCAGCATCTGCCATTGCTCAGCCCTTCAGCACACCTCCAAAATAGGAACTTGGCAAACAAAGCTCACAGAGTGCATTGCTAAGCAGAACATTCTGCCGAGTCCTGACACCGGGACTGCATGTTATAGGGCACTTGCCAATTCCTGAGTCAACTTTATTTATTAAACACTAGAAAGGTCATGACGAATCTCAAAAGATAAAATCTGTGTCTGTCAAGCTGCCTTCCTTATTTTCATTGGCCCAGACACTCACGTTCCACACCAACAATAGCAGGACATGGGTTCAAGAGGCACCATGAGTGCAGCTTACCCTGAGATGGCCCAGGCTTGTCTTGCATTCTTCATAGAACCTACCCAGGCCACTCAGTTGTCTCTTTATTAGGCCTCCTCCCACCTCTCCTGTTTATAATCATCACACTGCACAGTCTTGCACCCCTTAAAACTCCAAAGCACAGGCACACGAGACTTCCAAGGCCTAGATGATGCCATATGCCCAAATGATGCAAGTTTTCCAGCAAAGTATCCAACCAAGATATGCTTAACTCCCATTTAGAATAATATCCTGGACTAATACCAGCCCAAAAGGCATCCCCATGACCTAACCAACAGCTGAGGCAGCAAGATACTCCACGTGCATGGACTTTCTTCACTCTCATTCCAAGCTGTTATCTAATCTCCTTGCCTTAGGTAAGGCAAAAAATCAGAGCTGCCCAGGGCTCTGGGTAAATCCTTGGCAAACAAAACCTGAGTGATTGCAGCTCTGGTGCTTCAGTTTCCAAGCCAGCAGGCTTAAAGGCTGCCCAGAATTCTGGAGAAGTTGCAGTCACCTCTCTGGAGAGCAGCGGGACACTCCCAGAAACCACAGTCCCAGGACAGGAGTTCAGTGCATCAGGCTCAGACCACACAGTACGGATCTGCACTCCAAATAACCTCATCTTTACACAGTTTACTCTGAACCTGGAGATCAAAAGTTCTTTGCCTTTCACTTGCCAAAATATCACCATGCTATTCTCAGCCCCGCACTTGGCACAGCTCATTTGGTTTCACGCACTGTATGGATTCTACTTTTCAAAATGAACCTCTGATTTTCTGAGATCTGGGTAGAACTTTCCTGTCACTCAGCAGGGTCTCGGTGGCAAACACTGCAGTTTCCCAGCAGAGCAATGATACTGCTCACAGGAGTAGTGCACTCTGCAGCCAAAAAATCCTACAACAGTCCCATCCACTGGGTCATTTCTGAGGAAACAACTCCAATACCCAGGAGCATCCTCCTTTCTTCCCAGAACAGCACTGACGAGGAGACCGGGAGGTCAGGAAGAATAACACAGCTCCACGTATATTCAGCGAGACTCCAATCTGCAGTGAGTTGCATCATCTAAGTTCAGGGATCAGAGGTGAACTCCTCCCAGGATCCCAGCTGGCAGAAGTCACCCATGGAGAATCTCACTTGTTCACTTTGGCCAAATGCAAGACAGTGGGGAATCTTTCCAGTGAAAGTAAATTGTGAGGTCCATAGGGCCCCAGAAAAGATGCTCAGAGCTTTTAACTCCCCAAAATTTCTCCTTGAAATACATAGTGGCTGTGAGCACAGCACGTGCTTGTATGCACTATTCTTAGCAGCAAAGGCTTCCTGTTCAGGGGCAGAAGTGACAAGGAAGATCCTGCTGCTTTGAAGCTGTAAAACACCTTTTAGACAAAGCACATCATCCACCTGTTTGCAGGGAAAATGCCATCCTCCACTGCTCCATCCTATTTCAACACTCAAAAATGTCATCAGTTCCCAGTAGTGCAGTAAATATTGCACTGATAAGCTATGTTGTCCCCCAGCTCAGTCTACAGCAGCAGCCCTGCAGTTCAGTTTCTCTGGGTCACCATGCCAAGGTGTAGATCTCTGAAGTTAGATTTCCAGATGAGGCCAATTGTGTTGCTGAACTGGGAGCTCTCTCTGTTCTTCCAAGTACTTGCTTTCTTCCCAGGTCCAGGTACAGCCATTGTTCCCCAGGGCTCCTGCAGACCAATTGTTCCTCCCTGCTCCTGGCCTTTGATGCCGCAGAACAAAACGCGGGCTGTTTGCGAAAGGAGGGGAAAAACCAAAAAGCTTTTCAATTACACAGTTGGTTGAACAGCTCAGGCACAGCTGGCCACACAGCACCAGGGTGCCGGCACCTCTCCACCAAGCAGGGCCTCCAGTGGGGCCTCCAGCCCAGCTGCAAAGTGAACTGGAAGAGGGAATGAGCAGTGATGGTTATCTGGTGAACTTTCATTTCAACACTTCCCAATTCCAAATGCTCCTGGATCGTCCAGACTTTCACTGACCCCCCCATACTCATTTAGTAGCTGCCAGCTGTGAAAAGCTGGAAATTATTCCTGCTGCATTCTGTCAGCATTGCTCAGAATTGGCCTGAGAGGCACCAGTATCATCTAGATTCACTGCTTCCATTTCCAGACTACTTTGGCTGACATCACGCTGGGGCAAACCCAGTCTAAGCAGCATTGGCAGACAGAGGGCTGAAGCAGTGGTGTTACAGGGAGGTCTGATGTGTGGAAGGAGAGCCAGAAGGCTGACGTGCTCCAGTCATAGCTGTGTTCCAGGTACCTCTTCCAGATCCTGCTATGTAACACCGTTCCTGACACTGCAGTGTTTTGGGAAAACACAGCGCCCTACCTCGTGTTCAGGACACAGCTGTAAACATTTCCTCTTACTGCCAGCATGATGGATCCCAGGATCAGAGTTGTGAGGGGCTCCCAGACTGTCTGGGTCCATCACCTTGTCCATGCTGACATCTTTAATAGGTAGTGCCAGGGAAAAGAGCTCTCCGGAAGAATGAGCCTATGGAAAAAGCTAATAAAAGAATAACAAAACGTTCACAAAATAGACAGATCTCCCTTGGACAAAGACACTCATGCTCACTTTTACAAATATATTTTATTATTTTAATGCTTATTAAGAAATGTAACCAAGACAGACTCAGCAGCACCAGTGGCTCCTCACTGCCCAGCAGTCTGATGACTTCACAGATATTAAAACTTCACAGGTTCAAGAAAGAAAACAAACTTTGGTCGATGCACTTTAAATACATAGGCATGCACAGATTCTCCCACCCCTTTCCCTCCCTTCCCACTGGTAACTGATAAACAGAGGGAAAACAACAACCATATTCGTAAAACATTTAAATTAAAAGAGTAAGTGTTTCTTAGTGACAGCATGTGCAGCAGGTGTTCATAGTGTCTTGGCTGACAGACCACAGAGACAGCCCTCCACAGAAACGGGGGCAGGAACATCAGCTCCTGAGACAGAACAGGGGAAGCAAAGGATGTTCTCAGATCAACAGGTTCCAGTCTTGAATGCAACACATTCTTGTGTTAAGAGTCCCAGCAGACGAATAACACAGGAAGCTATACAGAACACTGCCTCATTTAGGGTTTAGTTGCCTTGTGCAACTGGTCAGGAACTGGTGTCATTTTAGTTACTCTTGATGTGTTTTACTGTAGAAAGGTCAGAAGCTCAGGGCCAGAAAGACAAAGCTCCTCGGTCTGTCTCAGAGCAGTCTGATGCCCAAAACAAATCAGGAGAGAACTATTAGGCAGCTAATATACCAACACCTCTAGAGAGCATTCTACAGCTTCAATGCATCACAGCTGTTACGGTATGCTTGTCCTTCCCACAAAGCATGGCTGAATTGATTTTTTTAGGGGGTAGAATGGTGTGTGTGGGGTGATGCTCGAGAAGCAGAAGGGCTCATTTCACCTGACTGTGCTTATGAAATGAGACAATGCATCTGAAAATGAGATAATCCAGAAAAAACATCTCTTCCTCAGTCAAATATAAACCACACAAAATCAACCCTCTGCAGTTATCAGTGCAAGGCTGCCCCTCTGCAGTAACCCAGGAGCACCATAAGACTATAAATCCCTTCCAGAGTCCTTATTCAGCCATCCCCACTCCTCTGAGGCCATCGGTGCAAACCTCAGCTCTTCCCAGCACATTCCTGCTCCCATGATATCCTCCCAAACACATACCCTACAAATCTTCCTTCCACATCAAGATTTCCCATCAAACCCTAACACCCCAGTCTGTTCCCACATCTTAGAAACTTTCCTATACCCTCCAGCATCCCCCAGAGCTTCTTTTCAAAGAAAGATCAAAGATTCAGAGTATTCCATGTAACTCCCAAACGTGTCTGCACAATAAGCTTGCTAGCACCAGCTAGGATCAGTGGCAAGTCCTTTCTGTCTGTAGTACCCCAACTGTCCTACCATACCCTCTGTCAAATCGGTGTCAGCCTCACCACATCTCCTTCTCATCTCACTTGGCTCCATTCAAAAGCTGCAGTTCAAGCTTACACAGAACTCTGAGATACTGTCAATCCAAAAGAAAGCACAGAACAAAATTCTGAGTGCATTTATTTGCACACGCAAAAAGCAGTGCCCTATTGAGGAAAGAGACCTAAGAACTCCTCATGATAAAATTACTCCTGGCAACTGATCAGAATTTTACTTTCTCCAAAACCCTATAAAGCAAATAAAGCCTGGAGCCTAGGAGTCTCAAGGGAACGGTGAAATTCATGGAATGCCCTCTCACCAAACGAGGCACCGCATCTCTCTATGGGTTTTGAGCCATTTTTAGTAACACGTTCCAATCCAATGAAATTAGTCTCTTCTTACCCCAGCTCTTACTCTCTGGACCCACTGCACCTTGGATTCCTAAGGAGATCTTCTCTATCCTCTCCTGATGGTCACCTCACTCTTCCCTTTGCCTTGTACCATCTTTGTTTATCCAGAATAGCTATTTCATCAGCTAAATCTCCAGCTGGAAGGAAAATGGGAACATGAGTTGGAAACTTAGGAAAAAACCATGAAATTCTAACTTTTCAAATGACTCTTGCTCTGTGTAGTTTGGAAGAGATGCATTTCTCAAGAGTGGAGAGCACATTTTATTCGTGGGACTCTGAAACTTCTTTTTCAATAAAAGGAAGGAAGCCTTCAAATCATGAAACAAGAAATAAGAACTCCAAAATTCTGTTCAAAAGGCTCACGCTCCCCCCAACAACTTTGGAAACATCTTCTGAAGGTCCATCTCAGACATATGTTTGCCAGAAGGCACACAGCATGTGGTGCATTTGGCCATCCTCTCCTTCCTGTGACTACAGACTTCCATACAAAACATGCTGCCTCCTTACAACCACTGCACATCCTCCTACACACATCCCCTGGCCCCTTTTCGTTTGAAATCTAGATCATTAATATTGAAAGGGACTGGATACACTTGGGAGGCAACTCAAACAGTGACAGAAAAACTGATTTCAGGACATCTGGAAACTCTAAGTTTGCATGGCAATCTTACTTTGGTTGGGCAGGATAGTTTTCCAGAGGGACAACCTTAATTTTGTCACATCAATATAGTTCAATTTGGTTCTTGTGGCAACCAAGCAAGAAGAACCACAATTGAGTGTGAAGAAGCTCAGGAAACAATAGAAAGCAACCAACCTACATCAGCTGTTGAAAGTCTGATGCAACGTGGCATAAAACATCCCTTTACAACGGCAACTAAAGCTCAATAGGAGACACTTCTGCACTCGCCTGTGTTCCAGCACATGAACTACACTGGTATTTTCCCACACTTCCTTTCCTGCTCTGCTTCTTTGTGAACCTAATTGTTATTGACATGAATACCGGATGTAATCTTGTGTTATTCTTAGAAGCATTTCAGCTCCCAGCTGAGGTCTAAAGAGATCAGATCCCCATTTTTCAGACTGAATTCCTCTGCTGCTGTTTCAGGAGGCCAGAGGAGTCATCCTGCACAGAGCCGACAGAAATATTCCATCAAGGAAGACAAAGAGCAACAGGATCCCGAGTCACCCTGCAGAGGGCCTGCCTACAGCATCAGTCATAGGGAGATGGCCATGTATTTGCTAATGGTGCTAGAGTGATAATCCACACCTCTGACGTTAGACTACGTGGTAGAGCCATGCCAAGAAAGCAGCAATTCAATTAAACTCTGGAGTCAACTGTTCCATATACTTGCCTGTCCTTCTGCTAAGGATTATGGTGGCAAACGCATCCTTTTACTCATCTCACAGTAAGCTTTTTGGTAGCCTAGAGCAGTCACCTACTTTGGACACATTCATTGTTATAAACCACTCCTCACCTTCATTCAGACAGACTGGAAAAAAAGAAAACTTTCTCCAAATAAAACTTAATTTTCATTGTAATAATTCACAATATTTAAAATAAACATGGACGGAGAACACACAAGGCTAACGTGCTCTTCTCCAAATATCAAAATCCAGCTCCACTTTCCTTCCTAAGAATGAGATTATTTGGGTTCTGAAATGTTAATAGAGAGACATGAGGGGGAGCCAGGGTTGTAGGCTGACACCTCTGATATTTTTAGCTAAGGAAAAACTCCTGATCCTCAGAATTGCCAGACTTCTAACTTTCTAGTAGGACGATTATTGCCCATCTCCCTGGAAGGCTGATGGCACAGGGCATAGAGTGTTTGTCTGGAAAACAAAGACTGGAAAATATTTAGGTAGAATAAAAGCTAACATGGCACTCTGCCGTCCTTGAGCTACACCAAGGCTTCATAGGTGATACAGAAAATTACTAAACTGCTGTGAAACTGCTCTACGACAAATCATATCAGTGCATACCTTTGCTGTAGCAGATTTGCCTGTTCTCTTACACATACTACTGCAGTTTCTAGGCAGATTTCTACTAACACTGACTGCTTCCAGCTCCTCAGAGTATCTTCTAACCAGACAGACTGAGATCTGTTGGCCTCTGCACTGCTGGGACACATCAGGCTTCACAGTAAAGCACATCAGGAAACAACTGAAACCACAGGAGAAAAAGATGCTCAGACAGAGCTGGGATTCCAAAAGTAAGTAGGTGTGTCTCATCCTGTGTCATTCCCCACCCTGCCTCCCCATCAAAAAAACAACAAAAAAGTGTCCCACAGCCCTTTGAGTGAGAATGACAACTTCGAACCATGGAATTAATTTGCACTCTGGGAACCCAGGGCAGGCATAGGCACAGAGGAAAAAGCAGTAGCCACACAGTGCCCACCAGCCTGCAGACACCTCACACCTGATGACTCTCCACGGCACTTCAGGGCACGACCACCCCTGGTGACAAAGACCATCCATGCTCTAGCACCAAGTCCTGCTGACTGTCCTTTTGCTAAGGGAACTCCACGTTAGTCTCAGTTTTCATTATTTGTTGGATAGGGTGGAGAACCATGAGGTTACATTTGTCTTGTGCATCTGGAACACTGAGCGCCCAGGGAATGGATATGAGTTCTTGTTCATCTTTATAACTTAACGTAATGTAATCTAATCAAGACAAGAATTAAAAACATGAACTGAAAGACAAAGTGTCATGGTTGAAGGTATCCAAAGCTCCCACCAGGTAAATTCTTTTCTTGTCCAAGCACCTGATGGCATCCTTCCTGACAATAAGACATTGCTATCTTCCTTCCATTTGTTGCAGGGCCAAAGAATTAGACACTCCTCCTTGTTGCTCTTTTACAATCACTTGAATGCTTTCAGCCATGGTTTTATTTCTGTTGGTAAAGACAGCAAAACTGACGTACAACCACAGACACACAGTACAGCATAATGTCACGATATGCCCTGCATCAGCAGTCTCCCAGTGCTCAGTTTGGAATGCCATCTTTGACCCTGTCACTGCTCTTGGCGACAGGTCATCGATGGATAACGTGTCCCTCCTTTCTCAGTCTGTTTCAATGGTCTCTTGGCTTTTCTCCAGTCTAGTATTTAGGATTGCCACAACAGTCCTGGGTAAGGACCCCTTCTCCACAGTAACTTGAATACACATCTCTCCCCCCGCCCCCCAGCCTCATCTTCTGCCGTGGCAGAGGCCACCCATGGAAAATAAAATAATTATACCAGGAAGACTGTGAACAATTCATCAGGAAACATCAGCTGCTGCAAAGGCTGTGCTTTCTAGATCTGAGAAAGACACCTGGGCATCTATTAACTCTTCATGGTGAAGCTCCCTGTTCACACATGCATCTGAGAGAATCCCATTTTTGCAGGAACGTGGGAGATGCCCATTTGTCTCCATGTCCAGAGCACTTCCATTCTGGTGCCATTCCAAGACAGCTTTGCATTTGTTTAAGTCCTGCTTTTCAGGATCCCTGTGGATCTCTCCATTGGTGTATACTTCTAACGCATACTCACTGATTCGTATGCTGGCATTCTCTCCATCCCCACCATGCGTGGAAGTCCTAATGCTGGCTGTTCCTGCCTTGAACTGCTCTTTCCTTCCCAGGATATGCTGGCTGATGATTTTACGGAAGGTGTATCGGAACTCCCTGATTCGGTAGGCATAAATTAGAGGATTTACAACCGAGTTGGCATGAGACAGGATAATGGCCAGATACATCAGCCAGAGGGGAGCGTGAGCACAATTTGGGCAAAAAAGGGTGAAACAGTTAATAATATGTAGTGGAAGCCAACAGACTGCAAACAACCCAACAATGATGGCTAAAGATTTGGCTGCGTGGACTTCCTTCTGCAAAGTGGACCGTGAGCGTTCCCCGTGCACCATCTTGTTCTCCATCTGCTTCAGCTGCCGTCGGGCTGCCATGAAGATTTTCAAGTAGATGCCAAACATGAGGAGAAGAGGCAACAACACGCAGGCAAAAAAGTTGTAGTAGACCATGTACTCCATGGTGACCACAGCCTCAAAGAGACATACCACCATACTGTTGCTGCAGTTGATGGGGGAGGACTTATTAGCACCCAGCTCTTCGATCTGGGAACGCTTGTGCCACCCTAGCATTGGTGTCAAGCCAATGATGAAAGATAATACCCAGCAGATGGCAATGATACCTTTGGCTCGAGAGCCTGTCACCAAGCCATTGTACCTGTAAATCAGAGGAAAAAATGAGAATTACACCAATGTCATTCAACAAGCCCCTGACACCCAGACAATGGTCCAGTGCCACAGAAGGAAGAAGAAGCAAGAAAGGCATCTGTTTCTTCAGCCAGGCCTTTGAACTGCCGTGTAGAACCCACCCAGCCCAGCATGGACTCCAGAGTGACACTGCATGCCATCTACTTCCCTCCTCACTCATTTGGGCAGTGAATAGGCTACAGAAAAGCAGGGAAATTAAAATGGTTTTCAGCTTCATTCCACCATGTCACTTGATTGTGCGCGAAGATCTTGCAGCCTGGATAACTGGCATCACTGTTCTGACCCTTGGTGGTGAAGGCCACTATGGCTCCTCTGCTAAAGGCATAGAGACAACTCCTCCATTCTGCCGAGGAAGCAGGCTTCTAGCACAGAATTGCTATGTCTGTCTCACCATTAATCCATCTGTAAGCCAAACAGCACCAAAGGACTGGAGGCACAGTGCCACTGGCCCCATAACCTCGGTGGGTTCCAGGGAAAGTCCGTTGCTGACTGATTTGCAGAGGCCAGGCTGGCATTCCCCTGCACATTACCTCACTTTGCTCCCGCTTTCAACAAGTCCAGCATCACCAGCCTTCCTTAAAGAACTGAGACAAGGCCATCAGTTCTCCTCACCAGCCCAGCAAAGCTGACCCCGTATCTTTCTCATAAAACAGGAGTTAAGCTAAGGAGAGTGCTCTGACCAAGGTATACTGTGGGCTGCACTGCACACACCAAAGGCAACCTCAGCGATGAAGATATTGATATACCTAGCTCAAGCCAGAGCTCCTAGCAATAAATCCACCAAGATCTGTTGAACAAGACAATAAGCAACATGGTAAGAACCTGACAGGGCAGCCAGGGACCTTTGTTTGTTTGAAATATCAGCCAGTTCCCAAGGCCTCACAGGTTACTGCGAGTCCTGAGCTGACTCCACCAGTTCTTCTCTCTGAAAATGTAAATCAGGGCAACAGTTTAACATTTCAATGCAATTTCCTTTACTTGGTAACACTTAGCATAGAAAGTAGATGGCTGGATTCCCACATTGTCCAGTGTGGGTCCCACACTGCATTTGACCCCATGTGTCTGCAATCGGATCACAGTAGCTCTGGGCTACCAGTGTTTACCCAGTGCTCCTTCTCCCTCTGTCTCCAGAATTCTCTCAGCAAATAAACATTAAAAATAATAATAATAATCCAACCAGCCACAGAAATCTTTCCATCTCTCAATGAGATAGCCCCTCCCACAGGTTCATGCTCCTATCCTAACACCAGTTCAGAGCAAGGGAAGGTAGGTGCTGCTTTCTCCAGGCACAGCAATGAACGGAGATCTTGCATGCACTTTAAATCCCTGCTGGTGGGCTCTGGCTGATATAAAACCTGGCAGGCTCCATCCTCCATTCCACAGCTGCATTTCAAAATCAGAAAAGGAGGAACAGCTGAGGGAGCCAACCACAATTCCCAGCACTCAAAATACACTGAAATCCACCTTCCAGAAATTAGAGAGGGATTCAGCTGATCCTGGGACATAAAAAGTTCTCTCTAGCAAGAGGTGGATCCTACTCAGTGCCTATAGAAGGCTGAGAGCACGGCATGGACGCTAGCAGAGAAACTGCTTACATTCAGAGCTAATTAACACAGCGAAACAGCATCTGTGCTTTGAAAAATACCCTTGGGGAACAAGAGGTTGGCCAAAGGCACTTGGAGCTTTGGAAAAAAAGAAGAAAAAAAAAATCACAAAACCCTCCAGCCCTGGAATTGGCCACATCTTGTCAGAGGAATTCTGAAATTGTGCAGCTGTTATCCCACGACTAGAGATGTCCCATCCCTTCCACTAAAAATACATTCATCACTGCTCCAGGCAAACAACTCCCCCCCACCCCACTCCAGCTTCTCCCTCCTTCCTACCCTCTGGGGATTCCCATGCAACAAACTTTACAAGGCTTAGGAACAGCACTTAACCCAAGCAGCCTTCTGCTTCCCAGCTGCACTGCACCAAGCTGGCAGTGCTATCAATTCATCAGTACATTTCCATAATGCTCAGCATCTCCACAGGCTAAGAGCAAAAGCTTACAACACCATGTGCAGCACCTCTCTGGGAGTCCTTCTGGCCCCCAGGACAAAACTGCTGCCTGCACCCACAGTGCTGTACAGCTCTGGATGATAAGGTCAGGGCTTTCAGGGAGCATCACGCAGTTTGAGCTGCTGGCATCCTCGTGCAGGAGGTGCAGCCCACTGAAAGGAGCTGCTCACACCTACAGCCCGTGCTCTGCGTAGCTGGAGAATGACTTTGTAGCATGTCTGATGTGTCCAGACAGCACTGGATTGCCTGTGCACGAGCAGTTCTCATGCTTCCTGGAAATACCGGACTTGCTACACAAACAACTACTTCTGCTGGTGAAACTGCAGGCACAGAGAACACGTGTGCAGAGCAGAGACACTCAGGGTGGAGGTGGGTGTGGGGTTGGGGTACCTGGCTCCTCCATAAAGTCAAATCCACTTGTGCAAATACCCGAAGCATGGATATCTTCCCCCAGATAATTCTGCCTGCCCTGCTGCTCCCCCACCAGCAGACCAGCGCACTGTCTCCAGGGGAGCAGCTGCTCTTGTGAATGCACAACTCCCCTGTGCTGCCTAAATTAAACTGGCTGAAGATGTGATACTTCACGATCCCTCACCTAAGCTCTGCCATCAAAATAATGACTAAAGCAGAAAGTGTAGTACATCACCTGTCTGATCTGTAAGTCTTGAAACAGGGTGGAAGGCAGAGCTGGTATGAGAACCACAGGGTCCTCAGACAGAGGATAAAATCCTTCCATCCATTGCATGATTTGTAGCTGGCTTAACTCATCATCACAGCTTCTGCCTGCTGTGCTGCTTGTCTTCCAAACCCAGCCCCGGCCGACAGCATGGCTCCCTTCAGCCAAAAGGCCCCACCACGTGCAGAGCTCACATCAGCCACTGTCACTGCATCGCAAGGCAGCGACGTGCTGCACGTGGAGGGCACTGCACTTCCATCTGAATTCCAGCAGTGCTCAGTGCTTCTGAACAACTCACTGCAAACACTGAGCACAGTGCCCAGCAGCCCACACACCCCTGGCAGCTGCAGGGGCAGAAGGATATTCTATCCCTGTAACATGCATCTGAAAATGAGAGACGCTGGCAATCCCAGATCACTTGAGAAATCTTAGAGCAGGATATCAAACCCAGGCCTTCTCACACACCACTCAAACAACTCTTTCCCAAAACTCTCAGTCAAGAAACATCCTCCCTTGTTACCAGATGTACCATACTGGTACTGGTACTTGATCATGCTATGGGGACAGGCAGGGCGGGATCCCACAGCATGGCACGGGGCAGCAGAAGCAATGGCAGTGGGCAGGCACTGCTCTTTTGCTCACAGCACTACCAGCTTCCAGACCACAAGTTTGGCAGCAGCAAAAGTTCCACCGCAGCACACAAAGCCAGAGACAACTCATGCTGCTCTCAAAGCCGTGCCCGTGGTTGTCAGAAGGAAAAAGCAAATAATTATTTCACATTGGGCTGAATCTGCCCGTAATCTATTTGACAAAATATGAGCGCGTGTAGGAAGTGCTTGGCATAAGGTCAAAAGGCTTATGGTTGGAGGGAAAGAAGCAAGTGGGTCAAATTGGCAATAAAACATTAAACCACTGATTCAGATGCTCATCCACCATTTAAGAAAGTCAGCTGTCTCCAAAGCACTTTCCTTCAGAGGACAAGGTCTCCACTTCCAGCTCCTGCAGTTGGCACCGCACGGCAAGCACACGGATTTATGCCACAGGTGAACATGTGAAAGCAGCACATGGAGCAAGCAGTAACCTGAGAAAACTTTTCTGTTTGGCTGCAGGAAGAAACACCTTCTCTCCTTCCAGTGCATCAGAGCTACCTGTCCTTCACCATGGGAATCTCTGCCCCATCAGTGCATGCACAAGAGCACGTGGCTGGGCACGGTGCCCTCAGAGCATTTCCTGGCACCAAAGAGCCTGGAAAGTGGCAATTGTTCTTGGCCCGTGACTTCATCCCGGAGCTCAGACTCACAGCCAGTTTTGTTTCGAACACCCAGGGGTTTTCTATCAGCGAGTGCAGGTTTTCAGGTACCTGCCATGCTAGAGACAGTTTGCATTTAGTCCTACACCGAACAATGGCTTGGCCCCGCTTCCTCGGGAGCACTTTGTTGCCACTTTCAGAGAGCTACACTTGTATTAAAGCTGGCAGGATTCAGCAAATGTTTGAGAACTTTTTGAAAGTCATTCAAATGCTGTGACATGTTTCAATTCTTTGACAATTAACCATTTTTTTCTTCTGTTTTTAAATGTTACCTACACATGGCTTTCCTCACTGCCATTTTTGGGGGAAGGTTCTTTTAACCACAGAAAAATCATTCCAAACGTAACACCAACTGAGGTGTCCAAAACCAAGCAGAATAAGAAATCTCATTCTTCTGCCTCCTTAACCAAGCAGAATAAGAAATCTCATTCTTCTGCCTCCTTAACGCTTACATTAATATTGGGAATGTCTGATATTACGTTTCTTACCCTCTGAGGGGGAGAGAAGAGGTATTCCCCTCCAAGGTCTTCCCCTTAAAGAACACAAAGGCGTTGCACTTTTAGTGGGAGAACTTTCCTTCCATTGGTTTGATGCATATTTGAGACAACCAGGTATTAGACAGTACAAAGTGAGATGTGAGCAGTCTGAATCACACCGCTTCTCCCTCTTGGGCTAATAGCTTTCACTTTCTCAGCATGGCAGAAGCTATAAATCTAATGTTTATTCACCCACAAACTCTTCTGGGGAAAACAGAATTGACAATTTCTTCCTTCCCTTTGTAAAAGGACAAACTAATAGAGGAGGAGGAGGAACCCACAGGTCTACCTGTTGGTTTCTGCAGTCAATCAACTCCACTGCTTCTGGGCTGGAAGGGGGTGTGCTCTGTTATTTCTAAAACAAAGCAGTGAAACAGGTACAGTGCCCAGTGCTGGGCAAGTCAGAAAGACTTCTTCTGAAAGACACTCTGCTTTGGCTATTCCAGAAAATTAAACTTTAAAGATAATACCGTTGCAATGCCAATAATAATAATAATAATAATAATAATAATAATAAAAGGCAGAAATCCAGATTTTTAAAGTCCTTTCCTGGAAAGTCATTCTCTAACCATATGAATGCTTAAACCGTCAGCAAAAGTTTCCAGAGTCAATTTGCAAGAGATTGTAGACATTTCACCTTTTCAAAACCAAGTCAGATGAAGCTACCAAAGGCTGCTCTGCCTCTGCTTCCCTGTGCATTTATTATCACACTGGTTTATGACCTGGAAACATCTGTAGAAATGCAGAAAAGTGAAAACAGTCCAATTTATACGTACTAATGCTGATAGTTTTCTCTGCAATGGAATAGATTCCTTTTCCTTACGACTACACCAGAAGTAGACTCTCACACAACTGTAAGTTTGGAAATCAGCAATTAACAGCAATGTTACAGCAGCTGAGAGGAGCCTGCAGGAATGACTATGCTGCACTGGTCCACATGGAAAGGTAGAGCAGGGAATGGGAGGTTTATGTTAACCAGTGTAGGTGCTGGGTGAGCAATGTATTCAGAATGGACAAAACTAAACGGGACAGGCTGGCACCAAGAGATTTAAACTCAACAGGAGTGAGGATAACCAAAACCTCCAAGTTGAGAGCACAGTAATGAGAATTTTGTTCCATTTTTGCAGCCATATTTCTTACTCAACAGGATAGGAAGTCTCTCCACTGGTGAGAGCACGCTGCATCCTCCTAAGGACAAGATGGGAAGGAAGGAGGCTCCTATGCTCTGCCAGCCTTGGCCTCTCCAGGGCTTCCTCTTCATCTTGAGCTTGCTGAACAACTCTCAAGCATCGCCACAAAGCATTCAGACCCAGCCCACAAAACACAGGGCTGTTTTGCACCCACAGGCAGATGTATCCTGACACAGTGCAGAAGGCTGAACTGAGTAACAGCCCCTGCACACATACCAAAACTCCCCCTTGTCCCAGATCAGCCTCTCTGGCTGCACACCAAGCAGCAGTTAGTCATATCCAGCTTTCAAACTCAAGTATTTAAATCACAGAATCATAGTGTGGCCTGGGTTGAAAAGGACCACAGTGATCATCTAGTTTCAACCCCCCTGCTATGTGCAGGGTCACCAGCCACCAGACCAGGCTGCCCTTTAAACTCCAAAGTGGAGACCACAGAACAACAACCTTCAGGGCTGGCATGGGGACAAGCCCTTCCCTTGACCTAATACACGGGTGTCCAACCTTTTGGCCTGCCTGGGCTGCACTGAGTGAAGAGGAATTGTCTTGGGCTGCATTTACATATGTTGCTCCAAAAGTAATGCCTCCTATTTATTTCCATGGAAACTACAACTGATACAAAAAGCACAATAATACTCTTTGATAGAGCAACTTCTCAGCTACAAAACACTATTTTTAACATAGGCACCATCATTAGCTGCTTATTTTTGCTAGCGATGAGTAAGAGCCTGTATGCCATGCCTATAAATATCTGCATCAGCGGGAGAGACCCACTGTCCTTGGACTTCATAAACATTCAGCAAGTATCAATGAATGTCAATGGGGGCCATTTTTTCCACATGGAGGAATTTGATTCCACACCTTTGCTTTATCTGCACTTCCACGTCAAATGCCATTTGTCACAGTGCCCCTCTGCTGCCATCTGTCACACAGCAATAGAATGGAACAGAATATTGGTGGGAAGGTTCATTCTCTACTGCTGTACCACCAATATCTGCCTCTGACATCACAGGCCAACAGCATTAAACAGGAGGCATTACTTTTGGAGCAGCCTTTGTAAAATATACAATATAGGTAAAACATAAGTAACAATACATTTATTTTTTGCATTTCAATACAAAGAGAGCAACAAAAGCATAAAACCAGTGGGATATTTGGCCTTGCTTTTGTGAAACTAAGTGGTTCAGTGACAGTGGCTGCCAGTCTCAGTGAGCTCTCAAGGTGTTCATCAGAGATTTCTGATGAAATGTTACTCTTGCTGTGCTTGAAAACAGCTGCTCATAAATGTGTGTACTGCTGAAAGGGGACGACATGAATAAGGTGTGGTTGTGAGGGATGTTTCTCTCTGATAAGAGAGGGCTTATAAGAAGTCCAGTAAAGAGACATGATCAAATTTTTGAGTTGAATACCCGATTGCAGCTGTATACATTCCATTGGAAAATTTGCAGGTCATGTATTTATAACAACTGAAAAAGGAGTTGCAAACATAAATTGATCATTTGTTTTTTGAAACCTTGAAATCTATTCTCATATTCCTTTAGCAAAATGGAAAGCAATGCTGCGTGTTTTTTCACTGTTCACACGACTGTGTTCAGTCAGTGTATCAAAATGCATAACATTATTTGTCGTCACTAGAGTCAGCCCTGCACTGTGCCCTGCCTGTGCCCTGGTTTCAGCTGAGGCAATGTTAATAGCACACTGATGCTTTGGCTGAGTGATGGGTGCTCACCCAGGGCTGGCCCAGCTGCTTCGTAGGGAAGAGCCACCACCTCTATAGTGTGGGGTCTGAGGTGGCCACATGCTGCTTCTCTTCCCTTTAGCTCCACTTTCCTGCAGCAATCTCACTTGTGCTGCTGGTCAGGGCTCAGAGCACACGTTCGTGAGCATACAGTGTGCTCCTGTCTAAATATGGAGCAGCAGCTCCCAGGAGGCACCGCTGCAAAGCCATGGGCACGTGCCATATGAGGGCTGGGAAGAACAGGAAAGAAATCACTCACAAATCCAGCAACCAAGGCAGCCCCTAGGAATGTGGGCTTTGGTTTGTTTTCTCAAATTATGAGGTGAAAAATGCTGCTGCTCATTAGCTCTCCCTTCTGTAGTATACCTCAAGATCTGCTTTTACGGATGCTCATTTCCCACTAAGGTGCCCCCTCTGCCTTCCAGCCCGCCCTGCTTACCTGAGGGGTATGCGGATGGCAATGATTCTGTCAATGGCGATAGCAAGGAGGCTGAAGATGGAACTCTGCGTCAAGACCAGGACGAAGCAGGCGATGAAAAGGCAGCCATAGAAGAAGGCACAGAAGCCAGTGCTGATGGTGATGGCAAAGGGGATTGCCAGCACTCCCACCGCAATGTCAGCAGCAGCCAGGGACACCACGAAATAGTTGGTGACGTTCTGCAGGTTGCTGTTCAAATAGACCGCCCAGCAGACCAGGACGTTCCCCAGGATGGCCAGCACCGCAATGATCAGTTCCAGGATGATGTAAGCTATGTCTGAAAGGAAGTCGTCTTTCCCATGTACTAGCATGGTGAGAGCGACCAGGCCAATGTGAGAACGTGCCAGAAAAGCTCAGCGTTCATATCTGCAGAGCACTGAATAGCCAAGACACCTCGAAGCTGTCTGCAGCCTGCAGAGCGCTCGGCGGCCGCCGTGAGGGTGGCTCACACACACACCTCTCTGCACATGGCTGCTGGATGTCTTCACAGGAGCAGGTGTCAAGAGAAAAAAGACAGGGCTTCGGCAAGGTGGAGTAACCAGACACAGAGCAATTCAAACTCTTGCAGACGAATGGACAGGAGAACACCTCATGTAGTTAAACACTGCTCCCCAGGTCACAGAGTTCAGCTGGCAACACGACGCAGCAAGTGTACTGCACATCAGCGTCACATCGGCTGTGAAGTTTTGTTTCCTGTTGACAGTCACACTGCTAGTCATGGCTTCCTGTCAGGCATACCTACCAGCAACATCCTCCGTTCTCTTTCTCTTTTTCTGCCCAAGACTTGGGAAACATTCTCTTCAGCCGAAGCAAATGTTCAACTTCTCTTGTAGTTTCCTTAAAAACAAATAAAATAATAATAATAACCAAAGAAAAACCACATATGCTAAGTAATCAGCTCTACGGCGGAGATGGAAAAAGCAAAATCTCATTAGAGTGGCACATTAAATTGATAACGGATATTAAACAGACCAAGAAGAATACATCATTGGCAAAAATCTCACATTCTGTCTATCCTGAAAGCTGCAGGGCCAGACCCAGGGCTCAGGAAGGCAGCATTTCGCAGTGGTGATGAGAAACAAGAGATGTTTTGTTTTTGAGGCTACCAACCGAGCTGGCACTTCTGCAGCTGCTCGATAGTCTGCCCTGAAACATGAGAGCCCCATTAATTACGCCTTGGCAAGCTCCGTGGCTGCACAGAGGAAAGGTAGAGGAGGCTTTTATATACACCTGTCTCCCTCTGATCACAAACACAGGCTCGGGCCATCACGTGCAGCCCACCCTCACGTACTTTGCACAAAGGCATGCTGCACCAATACACAGCTCAGCAGTGGCACCAACGCTCATTCATAGGGGGGTTATGCTGCTGGCACATGCATTCACTCTGTTCCCACACCCTGTTTTTCCTCCAA
This sequence comes from Pavo muticus, assembly GCA_016647715.1. Classification (NCBI taxonomy): domain Eukaryota; kingdom Metazoa; phylum Chordata; class Aves; order Galliformes; family Phasianidae; genus Pavo; species Pavo muticus. The sequence goes on along the minus strand of JACDJE010000164.1, from coordinate 1,842,739 downwards.
GTGCACGCATACTGAAATGCAATTGGCAGCAGGGAGAATAAATAGCTCAAGGCATGTCAGACAGCAGCGGCAGTACTTCCCTGCTGGGAATGGACACATAGTACAAGGGTCTTTAGGTTGCCCTCCTGCAACACCATCTTTTTGCTCACATAAATTTTATCCTATAGGCAAACCACTTTATTTGCTAAACCAGCATTGCACATAGTGGGTTTTTTGCATCCACAGATTCTGATACACTTCACAGAGAAATTCAGCTTGATTCTGCAACTCCTACCAGCCAGAAACACATCCAGGATATACCCCTGCTAGAAATGCACACATAGGCACAATGCCACCACCATATCCCAGAGTGCACATTCGTATTCCTGCATCACACGCTGACCTGGGACTCACCGTGGTGCAGGGTAACACTGTTCCTACAGATGCTGTGTCACAGGAATCACCTACACGCTTGTGTGCCTCATTTGCACACTGATCCCGCAGGTAGCTCTGCCGTCAGTAATGTGTGCATTTCACCACAGTTTCAGCTAAAAGATTTACCAACAGAGAATACAGTATTCTGAGATCCGCACCACAGTCAAGAGAACTGTTTGCTGTGCCACCCTGCAATTTTCAGACTGGGTTTTAAACCTCGCTTAGCAAGCTTTAGTAGCAATATTTTCTTGCTAATTTCTGAAGGCAGCGACTGAAACCATCAGAGGGCTGGGAGAGAGACAGATGTAGCACCTAATAAATGACTAACTCAGGTTCTGAGGCAACACACACCTCCAAGACAAACGATTTTTGGTACCTCATTGTCACGGTTTTGTGACACTCATCCACTAGTGATGGGCCGTGGCCTAACCCAGCAGGTTGCATGCCTTCACAGTTCACTGTTTTGAAGTCAGAAACCTAATTTCTCAGGACAAAATAAAAGGGTGAAGACAGTGATAATAAAAGAAAATATGATTAACTTGTGATTCACATCTGATCTCAGGAATATAATCTAATTTTAGACCTTTCATTGATTTAGAGCTCTACTGCTAATGCAGCATTTGAAAGGAAAGTAAATGGCTCTTGGTGGCTTGGATAAGTTTCAAAAACCCAGCTTCTCCTTCACCTCCAACAATCTTTTGTATGTTTTGTTTGGTTTGTGTGGAAGAAATGAACAGAATAGATTAGTTTGTGATATAGCTATTAAGAGGGAGATAAAGATCATCCATTTAATCTTTTCTAAAGAACAAAAACCCCAAGAAGTCTCTATATTGTTTATCTTCCTTTAGCAAAAACCCTGCTTTCCACTGACCTCCCATGGATTGCTTCTACCTTCTGGAATTTCAGGGCTGTCGGCAATGTGCTCCTACATCACTTCTCCAATGCCTGATTGCCCATTTCAAGTCCCAATAGGTTTGTTTCAAGGCACTGATAATGAAATCTCCCCTGCAGCCTGCCTTCCAGAGAAGGAGATCAGAATATCAGATAGGGACAAAGAAAATCAGGAGGGAAAGAAAACAAAGGGCAAGACAGAAAATAAACGACAACACTTTGTGTAAGAGAGCAAGAAAGGGACGGGCGGGGAACAGCAGGATAAAAGTTGGCAGAAGCCAAAGAAACAACCAAAGGAAAAATAAGACTGTAAGAGAAACACTGTGTGTTTCTTAGATGGCTCCCATGTCCCACAGTACCACGGCTGCAGAGATGGTAATGGGGTAACTAACAACGTCAATGAGACAGGGGATACTCTTCCCAGTGCTAGAGCTTCCTTTGGTTGGATTAGGAATTCGCATTAACCTCTCATGCATTTTGTTTTACCTGGCTCTTTCAGAGGCTCACCTCAAACTCGTTTTCCAACAGGACATGGAGTAAAGCAACACATCTGCTCCAAAGAGGTCCCCTCATACCAATTATTCAGCACTAAGACGACGCTGGAATTACTGACAGCTCTGCACATGTTCTGAAAAAGCACGATGCTGGAATCTGAAGCTTAATGACCACACCACACACTGCTTTCTAATATGGCAGAGTTTTCAACCTTCTACTTCAACAGTTTATTTCATGGTCTCATTTTAACCTTTCAATTTAGCTTTCAATTTGTTTGTCCCCTTGTTTCCCATTCCCTTTCACAACCAGTGGGCTAACTCTTCAGCCTAGCTATTTACTGAGAGGCAATCTGCAAGATATTGTGTCCAGAGGAGAACAACATGTCCTTCCACCCCAATATGCTCCCAGATGGGCTGGAAAACACTTAGAGAGTTCTGCAGAGCCAGCACATCTCAGAAGAGAAATGACCAGAGCTGAGCAGGTGTCCCAGCCACAACCAAACAACATTTTGTGTCCGCCTCAGTGCCAGTGCTTCTGTAGTAACAACTGCTGCTGGAAGCAGGAATTGCTCACCACACAACGCCAGCACATCAGGGCTCTCACCTGCTACTTACAGAGGTGTCACCATTCAGGGAGCTCCCACGTCAACCCAAACTTCCCTTGTGTCCCACTGACCTCTCACAGTGCCAGCCTGCTGTAGCTTGCAGCAGCACGGTACATCTTAAATTGCAGATCCATTTGCAGCTCGCTCTAAAACAAGGAAAGGGCCAATCTTCCTGTGCATATCACTAGAAATTCACTGCTCAGAGACAAAATGAAATACAGACCACCCAGAAAAGATGATACATTACAAAATCATTGGCTTCATGCAAGACTCAAAGGCTCAGCAACCAGGTCTGACAAGACGAAATTAATTAACAACTTGTTTTACTCACTGGGGAAGTGTATATTTAACAGCTCAGGCCCTTGAGGGATCAATATTGCAAGCCTCTCTAAACTTTAAAAAAATAATCTGTATCACACAACCTGCTGGACAGCTACAATTAGTATTTCTTCTCAAGCTCATGTTTTGTCTTGTTAATTGGATTAATTCTTCCTCGATACCCTGGGCCATGTTCCGGCTTTTTCCCTATTATTAGATAAACCTTTTTTTTTTTTTGCCACTCATAAACCTGTAAAGCTGTTGCTTTGCTCATTTTTAGCGACTTGGAACAGTCTGTTCTCTCTCAGATTTCAGCCCCAGTGAAAAACTGCTGCTTGAAAATTCAATAAAGCACCTGAACAGCATGTTCCCATGAAGCAGTTCACCACTGGAGACCAAGCAAGCTTTTGTTCGGCATCTCCAGTTGGCTTTGGACTAAGGTGTTACCCCTTCACCCTCCTGATCACCTAGCATTGAAGTGAGCTCTTGGCCACTGCTTGCTTCCCACCACCCATCTCTAAAACACTCACTCCCTGCTCTTGGTCCCTTCAGGCAGCAAACAGGGCCCTGGCAGAGCCCTCATCCAGCCTCACTCCACGGGTTGCCACCCAGCATCTCCGTCAGACAATGCAGCCCTCCCCAGGTACCAGCTGCCTACAGATCACCTCCCTCTCTAGGAGAAAATCCTTCCATTCACACATGGCTGCAAGCAGAACATTACTGCTGCTAAAGCAGTCATTTCCTACTTTCCAAAGCCTTGAGGGATGCTTGTTGCTTCTTATCCTCACTTAAAGCCCTTTGGCTCAAAAAGAATCTCACTATCTTTTATATTGAAGTTCCTAAGAAAGTTCTCTCTCCTCATTTCTCTAGAGGATCAAGCCACGGTGAGTCAGTGTGCACACAGGCACTACACCAATTCACAAAACAGCTCAGACTGCAAACAGAGCAAAAACAGGGAAGACAGCAGCAGCACTTTTCACTGTTGCCTGCAGGTTTGCTTTCTGAACCCCAATAAGTTCTAGGAACACACCTCATTTAGAGCAGCTCCCCCACAGCCCCGACCTACCACACGAGGGCTGGAGATAGCCCCAGTGCTTCTCCTCCCTTGAAGGATGGAGGAATGCAGTGGGGTGGGGCAAGAAAGAGAGGAGTAAGGAGGCATCACCCTACTAGCCAAGACACACTTGTTCTGGTTGCTCTATTTGCTTTATTATTGGTTCTTGGCTAAATGATCTTTAGGTCATCTGCTTACAGTAATAGGAGGAAATTAAATATTAATAATAGACTATTTCCCTCTAGACTGTTCTTTGTTAACAAAGGATACAAGTGAAACAAAGCAGGCAAAATTATCAGCACACCATGCTCTTGGTTTTCAGGTACCTGGAGCACTTGCAGCCTCCTTGGATCTTCCTGGAGCGGCAGACATCCCATGTCCTGGCACACCTGCCTGCAGGGACACCCAGACAGCACACGACATGGCAATGTCTTGAAATCCTTCCTCTATCAAGGGGCTCCACCTTGCAGCCTGACCCTTGTGGAACACCATTTTAGACTTTATCCAAAACAACGTCCAAGCCATTGATGTTCTGACTGAGAAAAACGCAGGGCCAAGGGATTTTTCAAGTGCAGAGCTCATCTCCCTTCAGGGAGTGAAGTCTTCCTACAGAGTGAACCCTGCAGCAGAGCAACAGATCAGCTCTGTAGATTATCCAGAAACACTGAACAAGATGAAGGCTTCAGTTTTGCTAAACTCAGGCTAATCCCCTCTTAGAGGGAAACAGTAGCCCTCCAAGATCTAAAACCAGCACTCCAAGCACCTGTGAAGGGCAAAAGAAATGGTTCTTCAAAGGTCTGAACTGCCCCTGACAGGGAAGAGGGACAACATTTCCTATGTTTCCATCTCTGGTGCAGCTCAGGACCAAAATGGAGTGCATACTCATGTCAAGAACAAGCATGGCGAATTTGGGTGCCAAGTCTTGATCAATGAGGGGACTACTAGAGATACTGCCGTTGTGATAGCAACACAACCCAGGAGCAATTGTACCCCTCAAGCCTGTCTCATGTCTCTGCTCTTCCTGTTTATTACCAACATAAAATCACAAACCAAAAAAACCCAGAAAGAGAAACCCCACTGGACAACAAAGGTCACAGCACCGATGAGCTGGCTAACAGGAACGGCGAATCTGAAACCAATACTTCAGCTTTGCCTCCTGCCCTCCGAGTGCTAGGAGTGGATTAATTTTTATTGCTGTAGCGGAAGAGATGATTGGAACAGAACACATTTGACCATTATTTTTTCCTAAGTGGATGTTATAAATGTTTAAAAACGAGCAAGGGAAAAAAAAAAAACAACAAAAACAATTATTCCCATTCTAATGGTCACTAAAAGACAGGGAGGGCAAAACTAAGTAAGGCTGAATGACCAGCAGTTAAATAAGCCAGATCAAACAAACAAAAGCAAAAGGGCTCCCCTGTGCCCACTAGAGCAGGCATGACGACATCCTGCCAAGAGGCACAGAAACGTGGTGGATTTTCAAGCAAACCATTTGCATCCAGGAGTGGTAATGCTGATCTACCTACAGTGTCATTTCCAAAAGTTAAAAATGGAGCATTCGAGTAAACTGTCATAAAGCAGACATGTAAAAAAGCATAATTAAAACAATGAATCCTGGCCAGAAAGAAGTTCCTACTGCCAATATCATTCACAGCGTCTCTGAGGATCCATTTTTCCTTTCCTGTGTGAGGAAAGAGCTCAAAAGCAAATTTTGCCTCCGCACAGCCCTACCACAACCAGCTGTGTTCACACATAAGAAGCATTTCCTTCAAGAACAAAATAAAAGAAACGAGCAAAAAGGATTTCAAGAAGAGGTGACCCACTGAGGAATACAGGCTGGGGAGGAATTTGCTCTGAAAATACTTATCCTATTGCTAATGCATCCATTCTGGTATATTTTAACACAGTGAACTTCTCTCCAGATGTGACTTCATCTCTCATTCTTATACAAAGTTTCCAAAAAGGCAGTTCAGAATTGGGTACATCTGTTGATTTTGCTGTGTTTTTATCCAGTTCACGATCCTATTTGCCTTTTCCTTGGAGCTACAGACTTGCTCTCCACCAGGCCTTGCTCCCTCGGTGAGCTCATGCCCTGTGGGCTGTGAGCAGCGTTTGCCCGAGTTCTGCCCACGGAACACCAACTCACAGCTCCAGAGCAGGACTGTCAGTGTGCCAGGTCGGCCAGCTCCCTGTCATCTTCCACAGCAGAAGGAACGCAGCTCCTGCCATCTCTCCCTGTGGGACTGAAAACCACTCCTCAGCTATCTTTCCCTCTCCTGATGCACAACATGTATGGCGATGAGCAATATCTACCTACCTCAGAGCCAAAGAAAAGCTCTCTCATCTGTGGGTCATACGCTGACCCCTCCGAGCAGGGCTTGTCATACAGCCCCACCAGGAAGTCGCGTTACCACCCAGGTGGTTTGACTCACGCCTACCCAGAGAGTGAAAAGCAGCTGGGCCTCTGCCGGGTTGCAAACGCAGCCCAGTACATCCTTCCTCTCCACCTCAGCCCCTTCTCTTATCACTTGGAGCTGTGACACAGCAGCAGCACTTGGCTCGTGCTCTGCAGATCCTGCCCTGCCCCAGCACTCTGGGGTTCCCCAGCCTCTGCCCCCGGCCCACTGGTTGCCACTTCCCCTACAAGGGCTGCTTGCTGCTCATTCACAGGAGCTGTACACGTGCTCCTCATGCCCTGCAACACTGCTGGGTTTCGGCCAACACAAGACACCCCATTTCTTCCTGTGCCCTGGCCCAGTGTGCTTCACCCACTCATCTCACCTCAGCTCATCAGTTCTGACACCAAAACAGCACTCAGACTGACAGCGCTGTGTTGTGTGCTCAGAGAATCATAGAATCACTCAGGTTGAAAAGACCTTAAAGACCATCGAGTCCAACCACGAGCAGAGTCCAACCACCAACAGCAGATAAATGTCAGATTTTCTGCCTGCTTACTTTGTTTCCAATTACTTTCCCTCTTCCGTTACTTTTTTTTAAGGCACCTACCCCACCTCGCTCATCCCCATTTGCTGTGCCACACCTCATCATGCCCTTCATGTCTGTGCCTCATGGCTTCAAATCTATTCAAGACTTCTCAGGGCTCTGCCAACCTCTGTGGATAAAGAGTTGACGCTCTGATGATGTCTCAAGGCCACATGCCATCATTTTCCCTTCCTCTTCTGTTTGCTATGACTTGCATCACACTTCTATTACTCTTGCATAATGACTTGCATCTTTACCACACCCAAACAAGCCTTTCTAGCGGTACTCCAAGTGATTTTTCTTTTCAAGTCCTTGATAATAACCCATTTTATAAGAACTCTCCAGCGTTGCCATTCACTGATCCCAAAGTCTCAGGGTTTAGCTGGTGCTTCAAGGACTCTAACGAAGTTCTTCCTTCATTTCCTAAGTCCGTGCGCTGTGGTAAAAGCACATCCGCTGACAAGCAACAGCCTGCTGCTCCTGCCTGCTTCCTCCTCTGCCTGCTCGGGACAGAGACACCCAGTTCTGGTGGGGAGAGCACAACTGCTGGTGAAAATTACATTTCTAGTTAGCACTTTCCTTCTACATCAAGCCATTGCATGAAGAACCAGCAGACATTTGCAAATCACTTTATGAAACATTTTACTGGACGAAGCATCTTGCTAGCTGTTTGTGAGCTACAGTGCATCTCTGGAGGCAGCAGAAAGACAAGCAGCAAACAGCTTGTTAAAATAGAGATGGCTCTACCACACTGGGGAAGTGGTCCCTTTCTCCTACGAAAACAGAATATATTTTACATGATAAGAGAAAATAAAAACCTCCAGCTGTACAGGAACCCGCAATCACCATCACAACCAGCTGAGCAAGGAGAAACCAAAAAGGAACTGTGGTGTGTGGCTTCAGATACAAAAGATGTGGGTAGAGCAGAAATGAATGCCAGCGAGGCTCCCGGCACAGGCAGCCCCAGACCTGAGGATGGTTTCTCCCATGTAGACTGTGTCCATCTCTTGCTTGCTGAAATCACGCAGATTAGCCGCATGAAAAGGAAGATCTCTCTTCAGTACTGGTAGGAAAACCTACAAAAACTATCAATGAATCCTCCTGCCATTCTTCAGCCCACAGACACAGCTTCTTACCTTCTACATATTCTGCAAGAGCTGGTACCATGCAGATGTACCAGACAAAAAGAATCACAAGCCACAGTAAACCCCCCTGAATCCTCTACATCTACATATATTACAACTGTGAATGCACATAATGGTCAGAATATGGATCAGCATTTAAGCAAGCCTCCGGGCGGTATAAAACAACAGATTAACTTCCATTAGGCGTCTGACAAAGTCAAGTGCCTCGGTTTTAACAGCTCTAAATAGTCCTTATTTCTGGGAGGGAAACTCTTTTAGGAATCAGGGTGTTTCAAGAAACCCCTGACCAGGCAGCCATTAGCACAGGTTATTTCTGACCTAAAACTCAAGCCAAAAAACAACTAACTTTTGAAAAGTCAGTATGCTTCCCCCACACGTGTTCCAAGAATCGTAATGGAGCTGGTGCCTGCCCAAATCAGTCTGATGTTATTTTCCATCATCCCATTGAACCTGGGCACTGATCTGTGCATCGGACGTATGTGGAAACTGTAATTATTCCAATTAATTCCAATCACATGACTCTTTTCTGAAGTTTGCATTGAACAGCCACATACATACCCGTTAGCTGCTCTTTCATCCTGCGAAATGTTTCCTACAGAAAATGCCAGCCTGTGCCCAAGTCTACGGATCTCACGCTGAGACCAAAGTTGTTATCATCACAGAATATGATATTTAACAGCCCTCTTCTCTTGACTCCTTAACATCAACTGATTCATACCAGGATCTGACAATCCTATTCTGGGGAAACCTCAGCAACCAAAATGACAGGTCAGCGTGCAGAGGACTTTCCCAGTACAAGAAGGAGGATGCAGATAATAGGCCAGCATTACTGAACGAGTGAGAATAGAAACACTTAGGCTCCCATCGTAAGAAAAAAAAAGAAAGAGAGATAAGAAGTGAGAGAAGGCTTTGTAAAAACAAACCAAAATAACTCCAAAGAAGCAGAAGCGGGAGAAAAATAGAAGAGAAACTGAGATGTGAATATATGAGGAAAGTACTTATAGCAGAGAAAATAGCGAAAACCACCACCTAAAAAAGGATGCATTAAAAGAGCAAAATGAGACCAAATCACACTTCCCTCTGCTCAACAGCACTACTCACCCAAACACGCAGGGCCTCTGCCCAGGAGGCATGCAGACATGACCCCCAGCTGGCGCTGGCTTGGATCCAGCTGAGCTCCACCAGCCAACAGCCCCTCGCCTGCCCTCCTTGACAAGCTGCCCAACAAGGAGCCACAACTGTCCCTGTGACAGCGAGCTCAGTATCTCAGCGAGCTGGCAGATAAAAGAGCCCCAATCTGCAAGTACTGAGAATGGCTGAGTGCCTTCCACCCTGGCTCTGAGTGCAATCACAAATGCTAATCGACAGGAGCCCAGCATGTCATTCGTCACGTCTCCAAGGCTCCAGGAAAACCCCCCTTTCCTCTCCTTGTATCAGCTAGGGACAGGAAGATTCCCTCATCCTCTGCACAAGGGAGCCTTTCCCTCCCCCTATCCCTGGCTCCAACCATCTCTGCAAGAAGTTTCACTCCCTGCTAACTCCCCCATTGTCTCAGATGCATTGTTTGCAAATGTTCCCTAAAAATGCCACAGAAAGTATTCCTTATTCCTGTTTCAGGTTTTTCCACATCCCCGTGTAACACCTGGCTGTTATCTCGTTACCTGTCAGATAGTGATAAACCCGCTGCATGCAACCTCTGACCTATCATCTGAGAGAAACACGATCCATCTTGTAGTTGTCGTTCCTTTCCAAGTCCCATCTTCCACTGTTCTATCTGTAGTTGTAGCAAACTACTTATTTTACTTGAGCTTGAAGAACGTTATTATATATATATATCACATAAAAATAACACTATCGAGAGCCCCCAAAAAACTTTCTATCCTGACCTTCCTGGCAGAAGATTTACTACTGCTTTGTAAGCCAGGAGGTTCCAGCACTCCCGCACTCGTCTATCTTCTGCAATGTCATCTGCATACACTTTCTACAAGATTCATTGTATTTTATGCTACCTAGTGATTATTTTTTTAATGTTCTAAAATAATCTACCAATAGGTTTAATGATGAAAAGCATTCTTTCTCCAGAGCAAGCCAAACTAAATCGATAGGGTTTGAGTTGGTTGCTTAAATGTACACGGGTAGTGAGGTCTAACGAGCTCCCAGCTCCCACCTGAGCCTCTGCTGCCACCTCAGAAAGGCACACACCTCCCTTAGGAGCTCTCCCATTCTGTGCCAGCCCCACTGATGTCTGTTCAAAGCGCTGAATTAAACTCCGGGTGTCAGGCTTCATATGATCTGCTCCTTACAGAATTCAAGTCAAGGAGGGAAAGAGATCACACCCTTAAATAACTCCCATTTACCAACTACCTGCACTTGATGAAGTAATTCTAAATTCTCTTAGCTCATCCTCTGCAAGTTGCTCACTGAGATCAAGGTGAGGAACGAGTTATAGCAAAGGACGTTGGGTGTTTCCTGCACGCCTGGGAAGAGTGGAGTCTCCACTGCAGGTCCTTGAGGAGCAGGATGGAGACATAGCTGCCGGGAAAGGCACAGAGCTGATTCTGCCTTCGGGCAGTGGCATGGATTAGGTGACCTCGAAGTACCTCCTGAGGATATTTTCCATAATTGAGAGTTGTATAGGCCATCTGGCCATCCTGATCTAGAGAGGCTTACATTAGAAAAAAATATGAAAAACGACCAATAATTACTCCTGACTCAGATGCAGCCTTTGGGAGGGGAGAGGCATCTTCTGATTCTGCAGAGGAAACTGAAGCCTTCAGAGGTTAAACCACCTTCTGTGCCCTCCCGAGTCAGAATGCTGCCAATTCTTTACCCCTAATGGACCAAATCACAACATTCAGCTGCACGAGCATCTCATTCAGTAGGTGACTTTCTCCTCGTTTTTAAAACGAGCAGAGAGGCCAGAAACCAGCGCCGCTGTGCTCAGCTCGCTTTGTCAGGGCTGTACGGACTCCCTTTGCAGAAGTAAAACCTGAAGGTGAACCACAATGTAACCAAGCCTTCTGGTCCTAAACAGCAGGGGAAAAGGAAAGGGAAAGCTCTCCACTGACTTACAAGAGCCCTTCCTGATTCCTTGAACCACAGCTCTGTTTTGCTTAGAGTCCAACAAAAAAACCGCTCCTATCGCCCATCTCTGTTTTCAGATGGAAAGCCTACGGTAAAGAAGGACCTGAGGAGTTATTTATCATCTGCACAGAGAATGAACAAGAGCAGCTGAAACCTGTTCGGGCTGAAGGATGGATTCTGCAGCGCAGTGAGAGCGAGGTGCCACAGGCAGCCGTGGGCTGGAAAGCATCGTGTGCTCACAGCTGCACAGAACAACGAGACGGAGCGCAGCCACAGTGCGCATTGTCCCACCTCACGTGTGAACATGTGGGTGGAAAAGTCAAACCAAAGCGAAGAGCTGAAGCATAGTGAAAATAAGTGCTTTGGTGGAAAGACCTGTGAAGCCTTAGGCATCCTGTGCTGATGAGATCATGCAGCCTTCGATCATACAGGCAGAAGGGAAGTGGGAAGGTGGGGGCTTCCCTCCGTGCCAGACCCTGGGCTCGAGACCGAAGGAGATGCACTGGGCCAGCTCAGACCCTTTGGAGAAACAGCCGAAAGGAAGAGCAAAGATCTGGAGCAGTCCCCAAACCTGCAGGACTGAGCTTTCCCCAGTAGTTCTTGAGAGAGCTTAACCACATGGCTCAACATAAAATCCATTACTGAAGATTAAACAAAAAGATGAATAGCTTTCAAAAGTTGATTACGTACGAAAGCAATAGTGCCAGCAGCCCTTATGGAAACATCCCATTAAAATCAGCAAAAATAGAAATGCGAACACAGGAGACCTGGTAGGAGGCTTCTCAGCTCAGATCTTCAGTGCCTTTTGAACCCGCTGACAGAAGGACAGAAGCTAAAAGCGTTATGACGGGGCTGACAGCCCCTGATCTGGCACAGAATCACCCTGACTCCATTTTTTATGTATAAAAATACGTATGGAAAGATTATAAGGAAGATTATAAGCTTGTAAATTGCAATCCTACCCCATGAGCAGCACTAAAAAGGAGCCCTGCTCGCCTATTTTTTTGCACCCCAGAATAGGTCCTTTTTATTTCATACGCACGCATACATGTTTGCAGTTTGTACCCACATGTTTTCACTGCACATTCAAAGGTTCATAGCTTTCCTGGATAACACAGCACTGAACCCATCTGCTATGTTAGACAGGATTTCATTTCCATATTATTTGTGGTATGGTTGACTTCTTTCTTCATAAAGATCTTCTATTTTTTTGTAGAGATCCTCTGTTTTTCACAGACAGGTATTTCTCCCACACACCTAACTGAGTGCAAACACTCCTCACGTGCCCGCTGCTCACTATCTAATCTCCATGTTGCTACCTGGGCATATGATACGCTGGGGGTCTCTGCGGCAGGAGCTGGCCATGCCTTCCTTCCCACAGAAGAATGGATTTATCGATTGCTACAGTTCTGGAGTTACACAGGCCCGAGACTTACCAACCAGATAAGAAACCTGAAAACAAATACATCCAAAGATAGACTTATCTAAGAGTTGACCATCTCCTTAGGAAAATAATTTTAAGCAGTTAAAGCAATTTTATTAGCCACTATTTACTAAATGAGTCACGGCGTTTAAGTTAACCCTTCCTGTCTCCTCCGTGGCCCCTCTGCCCAAAACAGTTTGGAAGTCGACTACAAAGCTACCAACAAAGCCCCGCGCTCGGAGCCCGACTCAGGACACAGCAGCACATTACAGCAGCGCAAGGACAACACCCACACGACGCAGAAAGCTCTCCCCCACGACGCCCGCACCCCGCACACACCTGCTGCTGCCCGCGCTCCTCCGTGTCAGGGCGGCAGTGCCCGTCCCGTTGGGCACGGAGCCGCCCCGCGCATCCCTCCGCTGCCGGCGCCCCGCACGCCGGACACAGCGGCCAAACTTTCCGCCGCTCGGCACGGGGCTCGCCGAGTGAGGAACGGGACGAGGCTGCGAGCGGGGTTAGCGCCGTCTGCTAAGTCCCTGCCCTCTTCCCCTTAGCCCGATTGCAAAGCGCATGGAAATCTCCTTTGTTAAACAGTCCGCAGAAGTTGACAGGATGCAGGGTGCTCCCGGGGAATCACTATTTTATGATTAATTGCTTTCCAGCACAAATAGCAGCCGAGGAGTTCGGAGGAGGGCTGGGTGCAGGGGGCAAAGTCCGGCACCTGATGGTTGAGGGAAAGATCCGCGGGGCAGAGCCCCGGGCGAGGGGGTGTGTCGGGCACTGACAGCCGGGAGAGGGCCGGGGCGCCGGCAGCGAGGCCGGGGCAAGTCGCGGCTCCGAGAAACGGCCCCGTCCCGGGGCTGCGGTGCAAGCGAGGGGCCGGGGCTGTGGCAAGCACCGCGAGGGGAGTTCAGCCGCCCGAAGCGCTCCCGTCCCGGCTCCCACCCGCCCCGCCGCATCACCCACCTGCCCCGGGGCGCCGTACCGCGCCGCTCGGGCCGCGCCCGGAGCCGTGCGCCGCTGCCGGGCG